>JARHVA010003331.1:1302500-1370000 GCA_037957365.1 Torreya grandis | reverse complement strand
CTTCCCCTTTTATTGTTATAATTATTTGTCTTGGGATTGAGGCTCTTCAATTTCTTCTTCTTCTTATTCTTCATCATCATCTAATCCATATGCCTTAGCAAGCACTTTGAGTGCATCCTCCATTGTCTCCCTAGGACCTAGTGTAATCATGTCAAGGAACTCAATTGGGGACTCTAGCCTTTCAAGTTGGGTAGAAGAAGATGCCCCTTCACTAGGCCTTTATTCCAATTTATCCTTCTTAGTTATTTGGGAAACTTGTGATTGAGGTTGTTGTATTTATATTTGTGGTTGTTTTAGAGGAGGAGTAAAAGAGGGTCTAGGAAACAAGTGGTATTGCAAGGGTCCCATCTACCAAATCTCACCAGGAGGTTTTTCATCCCTAGCTATCCTGGCCTCAAGCTTGACTTTATGCTTCTTCAACATAGCCAACACTTATATGAAATTAGTGGCCCTAATATACATCATTTCATGAACACCAAGCCTATGTTCATAGGGGTAGTTCATTGGTTTTGATTTCAAAAGTTTTATGACCCTATCATAAGGGTCCCACTACTTCAATTCATCCAACTGTAAGTTGATAGAGTGTCTATTTTTTGAGATGACATCCATATGTTACCAATTATATAGTATGGTCTTGCTGATAGCCAAAGGAAAGGGGTGAAGGAGGCCCTTCCTTTTCTACTTGCACATGCCATCTATACCATTGAAGATTTGGTATGTAACCTCTTGTTCTACCAATTTGGTTGGCACATAGACTAGTAATTTGAGGGGATGAACTAAGGTCTATTATATTATAATTACAATGCAATATGGATATAACCAGATGTCTCCAATCAATTCCACATACTTCTTGACTAGAGGGCTAACCTTACCCATGGGGATCCTTGTAATAGCTTCTACCAAAGCTCAAGTTTTGTAGTAGCATAGTGGAGACTGGCCACTTGGATGGAGACTAGGTCATTATATCTCTAGAGGATTATGGTATTATTCTACTCTTCCCTTGTGATGGATTACATTTCTTCAATGGTCTGAAAAAGCTCAGAATAATTTATATTTCTTGTATTTAATGTCATAGCATCAATGTTAGTACCTTGAAGATGTTTCCCTCATTGTCTGAAGCTAAATACAATTTTGTGTCATCTCTTTGTTCTTGCCTTTGAGTTTCCATGACTATAAAACTTGTAAATTACTCACTAGTGGACTTCAAGTAGCCTTTGGGTTAGTTTTTTCTTACTCAAATAATAATTGGACTCTTTCTGGCTTAACTATGATTGATTAGAGTTCAAATTAGGGCTTCTTATGGAGGATAGGGTTTCTTTGCAACTTTAATGGTGATGGTAGCTCAAACTTAGGCAAATTCATGCACTATATTTGATTTAGACCCTTACCTTTATACCTTTACCTTTTTGTGCCCACCAAATCTTTAAATTTGTCATTTTGTGTTTGTGTGGTGCTTTTGTGGTATCCATATGGCAACTTCATGGCATTTTTCATAAATGCTTTAAATGAACTAGTTGTTGTCCTTTAAAATTCTTCCTTTGCTTCATGTCATTATATCTTTGCTCATGGATCAATGTGGGCCATTTATCATGATCTCAGGGTTTACATGTTATTGGTTATCTTTGTATCAGGCCCTATGGTTATGCCACTTGTTAATCTCATAGGCCTTCTGGGATCTCCTTGAATAGTCTCTGTTGATTGTGCTCCATCCGATCAGCTTGCTCTAATTAACTAAAAGCTATTGATCTTATAAAGTGAATGAAATTTAATTAGCATCGTGATATATAAAAGGGACTTAGGCTAAATATTTAGACTAAAGTTTATTTTGTGTTAATAAACACAACATAAAATTTAGAATAAACTATTTAATATAAGCTTTAAAACACATAATATACAGGGACCTATTGTTGGATTAAAACATAATATAAGTCTTTTAGCCTAAGGTTTATTCTATTAATACATACAATTGTAACCTTAGGATAAAGACTTAGATTAAATCTATTGCTGCAAATATAAGACCACAAGATCATTTTATCATTAAAGTTCAAAGACCCTAAGATTTTTATATTTTCAAATGTGGGGGGGGGGGGGGGGGGTCCCATTGATTTGCAACACAAGAAATAAGATTTAAAAATGTTTTAAATCATATTCTTATGTCTAAGCAAGATGATCGATGAGCTTAAATTTTATGGCCTCACAGACATCAATGATGGCCTCATGGGCATCAAATGATTTTTATGAGAATGTCAAATTTAATTTCATGAAGTTCATTAGGTCAATAGATCCTGGATTTAACACACTCCATCTAGTCATTTGATCCCAACCAAGTGTAGATCATTGATTAAGATCTGAGCACATGCATGCCATTGGTCCCTTTAATCATGAAGAAGATTGAGTTAGCTCATGTATGAAAATTAAACCAAGTTAGAGGCCTAAGTCTTCAAAGAATAATAAAATGGGTCCCTTCGAATATTATAGTCATAACCTAAGGTTTATTGTATTTAATAATATGATAATCCTTAGTGTAAAATCTTAGGTTAAGTCTAGGTTTTAATGCATGGGGCCCTTTTAACATTAAGATTAAACATGAGAGTACCACATGGCAACTCTATGGGATTCCAGAACCTTTGACTATGTTTGACCCTGAAAAAGATCCATAAAGTGTCAATCAAAATCTAGGTTCCCAAGATGATGACACTTGTTATCCTTGTGGGGATTTATTAGGCCTTTGACATTTCAACATCACATTTGATCCATCATATCCCTTTTGGATGAGTAGCCACAAACCATTGATCATGATCCTGGTGATCAATAGGATTGGTCTGATGGATCAAGGCTTTAGACTTGTTGGGTTATCTTCACTCCGTCTAATCATCCTCCATGATGAAGTGAGAGCCATCGATTCTACAAAGATGTAAAATGCTTAAGTTAGGACTCAAGTTGATATAGGAACTTAGTCTAAAGTTTTAAGACTAAGGTCTCATTCTTGTTAATAAAAATGAATGGGGCCTTAGGATTAAGATTTTAGGTTAAGTATGTAACAAAAAGAACACATAAAAAAAAAGTGGGACCAAGTTGGAACATAAAGGACCTTGTAAATATAAACATTAGACATTTTTAAAATAAAGAGAACAAAAGGGGGAAACATAAAGGGACCAAACATAATTTTTAGGTTAAGGTTTGGTCACGTTAAGAAACATGACCAAGCGTTAATATAAAATTAGGCTTAAATCTAAGGTAAGTTTAGAAATGTTCCCATGAAATTTACTTCTGCCAAATTTGAATTTGAACCAAGGGTCTAAGCTAGGGTTTTCTAAAGGAGGGTTTTAGAACATGAATCCAACTATGAGTTTTCATAGACGAAAGGCTAGTAAAAGCTTGAATGAGGATAAAATTGTGAAAATCCCAATATGATCAATTAATAAGAAATGCATGAAACCTGTAACTTGAGACATGAAGGCCAACTATTAGCAACATTAGGCAAGGTTAAAGCAAAACATGAACAAATGGGCTAATTCTATTAGGTGTGGATGATATTCAAATTATAAAAATGTAAAAAATATCAAGCTTTCAGTGTTAAGGTTCAAAGTGTGCACAAGGGTCCCTATTTTTCAAAAATGGGGGTATGTTGACCTCAACTACAATATGCCTTACTATGCTTATATAAACTCCCAATCAGATCTCTCTAATGCCTTCAATCTGTTGGCCAATAAATTATTAGCACACTTTTCCATAAAAATCAATGATTACATGTCATATGCTTAGATTGGGAAACTAAAGCAAGGACACAATGAGCCTATTAGCTAATTTATGTTCTACTACAAGACTATGATATATAATATGATAAATATAATGGCTGAAAATGAGTTGCAAGACATATTTGAGCAAATTTTTTGTTTCCCTACTACATTATTCCATTGTGTTCAAATGTGTTCAAATTTTTGATGACTTATACCATATGGTCAAAGACTGTGAAGTTAAGTTCCTTACTATGAATAAGCTAAAGCATGGATACAGTCATCCAATTAATTATAGTGAAAATTTTTAGATTGAACCCATTTCAAAAGCAAAGAAAATGATATTAAGAATGAATCAAAAATAATACTTAACATAGTGTCAGATGCTAATAATCAACTCATTTTATCATCTCCTCAAATGAGGCAATTTTCATAGTTACCTTTACCTCCTCATAGAATCCTAAAAAAGTTACTTGAGTGTAATCTCAAACATCTCCCTCACCAAAATAAAGTTAATGAGTAGGCAACCATATAGGGGATTCAATCGTAATACATATTACAATTATCATAGATGCATAAGATGTTCAACTAATATATACATTAGTTTATGACATAAGATACAATATTTGGTGGATGAAAACATTATTTATATTAATTCATCTAGAAATTATTCAAGGACACAACCTAATGGGAATGTAAAGTTGAAAATATTTTTCGATTCATTTCCTAATCATGAAACATAAGAGAATTATAATAATCCATAAGTGCATATGACTTGCAATGCACATCCTCATTTGACATATTATGCTTCTATGACTAAAGAACAACATCATTTAGATGGTTTTATCTATACACTTGAGAGTATACAACTACCTAGAGCCACTATCACATTTGATTAGAATGATATTATCAATGATGATTATATATATGGAACATTGTTTTTACATATCTACAATGATTCATAACCAATACAAATTTTAATGGTAGATAATGGTTCAAGTGAAAATGTTTTCACAATGACACTCAATAGTATTAGATATAATCAAAAGGACTTGATGGACACAAAAAATATAATCAAAATATTTGATGAAAAGAGAAACTTCTTGGGATTGTTGTGATA
The DNA here is from genome assembly GCA_037957365.1 of Torreya grandis. Classification (NCBI taxonomy): domain Eukaryota; kingdom Viridiplantae; phylum Streptophyta; class Pinopsida; order Cupressales; family Taxaceae; genus Torreya; species Torreya grandis. The sequence continues at coordinate 1,365,143 of JARHVA010003331.1, read as the reverse complement.
CCACTTAAGGTAGATCCTACTATAGTTGCTACTTTATTATTACTTCAACCTAATATTGGGGCATTCAAAATGTTATAAGGACATCCTTGGATACATAAGATCTATTTATTACCATCTTCAATACATTGATGCATGTTTTATATACATATAAGCAAAGTGGTTATAATTTTAGGTATACCATAAGAGTATCATATTCATCCATATACATTACCTCACAAGGATAAATCACAAAGATAATTATACATAGGCAGTTAAAACAAAAAAAATTAATTTTATTAGAATACCAATACTTCAACATCCATTACATCATAGGATTTTATTAGTTCTAAATGCATTACCTATTCAGTGATAGATTAAGTTAGTGCTTCAAGCTACTTTGTGTGTTCCACAATGAGCATAGGATCATTATCATACTATAAAATAAAATGTGTATAACATTATGGTTAATAGAGTTACATAACATACATAGGATCATAGGGTCTATGATGAAAATGAGGGATATGTTACAACTTTAGATCACTTATCATATTTTGATAATATAAATGTGTTACTAATCACCCATCATGAGTAATATTTTCCATAATTGAACCAGGACCGACATCAAAGCATCCCCTTATTGGGATCATTGGTTAGAATAATTCATAACTAAAATTAAAAATAATTATACACTACAAAAATAAAAAGTAATTCAAAAACAAATCATGACCTATGCATGACACATTTTTAGTTTACATGAATCCTTTATGATTTATCACATATGGTACATCATTATCTAGTTTATCTATGCATGTGTTTCATAATATAAAAGAGTGGGATGTAAGAAATATAGGTTATTTAAGATGTGAATATTTAGATGAAAGTCATTACTACACCCACAAGTTACCTTTCCTATAATGGATGCATACTTACACTAAAGACATCTTTATATATTTACATAGGTTACATCTTTCTATGACCATTTCTTTGATGACATAGAGCTATTTATAGTAATTAAACATGAATTAATATTATACATAGTACTTAGAATAATCTATTAAAATGATGACATACATTGATAGTGTAAATTAACATCACTTATTATATGCATGATTGAGGTTGTTGTGTGTTACATGGTGTGATCCTTGAGTGTGTATTTAATTATGTGACTATTTCTATGATTGATTCTTTCTATGAGTGATTAGCTCTCTGAGTGACTTTGACTTTGCATGACATTGGGTGTTCATTGTATGTCTCTTTTTTGATTTGAATATTTCTCTATGTGACTATTACTCTAATAGAAATTGTGTTATCAGACATGCTTATTTATTTATGTGTGATGGATATGAAATTTCATTTGACTTTATGTGGATACATATACCATTTTATGTTGAGGTTTTGATCCATACCATGCATTCCTCTTGATTATGATGCCATGCTACATATCATGAATTTTATATGTAGTTATTACTCATTGCTTCTATAATTCTTAATATGATGACTTTTCATTTCATGCCTCATTGATATATCTAGCTTGACATGACACTTATTTGTCTAATAGTACATGTTTCATAAATGTTGAGGTGATCTAATATTATTATGAAGCCATAATATAATCAAGTTATCACATGATTACATCATTATATATATAACATTATGTATATAACTCCTTTATTTTATACATACTTCACCTCAAAAAGGGGGGAAATTGAGTGTGATTATTTTAGAGACTAGGGCCTTCAGAGATAATTCTTAGATTTTGGGTACATATTATTTCAAATTGGCACAGGTTTACATATATTATTATAGGATTGAGTTATATTGTTACATATTTGGCATAAATTGGAGGCATATGGGGGGCATATGTCAAATAATATATAGGGTTATGAGTGGCACTTCACATATTCTATGATATTATTACATAGTTTACATGAATAAGATTATATAAGCTATCATATTAGGGGAATATATAAAAATTATGTTGATGGTTTGATAGTATTATGATATTTTTTAATAGACTATATGACTCAAATTACACATTGTTATATTGGGGGAATATGCAAGGCATATGTGAGACATTTTAAAACATTATTTACTTAGGATCCTCTCAGCTATAATCATGAATTACTCAAGTTTAATCTTAAATTATACTTGCAGTGGATGATTTAGAAACTTACTCATATACTCAAATACTTAGGTTTTACTTAAACTTATGGAACCTATCTTAGGTCCTACTCTAAAAAATGTAATGAATAGGGTGGTTAAGGTTTTGTGTGACAAAACACTTTTATATCTAAAATAATGGACGGGGCATACTCATCTCAACCCATGGTTTTAATAATGGCATCTCTATGGGTCATAATCACCCCATTCACAACTGAATCCAAAAATAAACTTGGTTTGCATGCATGTCATAACCCCAAAATTTTGATTTTTTAAAAACCCTACTATTAAGGAAGTTATGATCAAATAACCCTTATACAAGTAAAATTAGTGACTAAAGCATTTGTGATTTAACTTATTTTGGGAATAATGGAGTTTTATTCTTATTTTAGTTAAGGGTTTGGATTAATAAATCAATAAAAAATATAGAAATAAATACAGTCCCAATTTGTTTAATTGTTTGTCTTTTTCACCTTTCTAAAAATAGAAATAAATAAGAAGAAATATAACTTAGCTAGAAAATAGACTAAGATGGCTGAAACAAAGGTTAAAAATAACTGTGCAAGATTGGGAATGTATCATAAAATTAAATCTAGATTTCATTGGGAAAAAGGATAGGAGCATTGAAAAGTGGATGCTTTGCTATCTGATGTTGTTGTTCGTTCCTACTGCTATTGTCCAAATTGATCATAGAGAATTAAATTTTTTTGGATGGTTACGTTGTGCATGTGTGAGCATGGTTATGAAAAATTGAGCACTGATCATTGACAAAACTCATTATGGAGCTATTTTTTTTTAAAACCCTACCCCTCTATCATGCTTGATAAAACTGCATTTGAGTCACTTAAGAAAGATGGGGTTTAGTGTGAAATACATACTAAATGTGAAATCCACACCCCTTGTGTGGGTACGCTACCTACATACCAATAATCTAAAGAGGGATCAAGACATATGTAGTTTTCCCACCTATTGTGATTTGTATAATAGTGTGATATCGATGAAAATGCCAAATTGATAGTGTTTGAGGTGGCTAGGGATTGGCATATGTATTTAAGTAGGTTTGAAACTGTGTTGGGTGATTATATGCAAATAATAGGGAAGTTTGCCTTAGTGATTTGTTTATTTTCTTGCTTTATTTGTAAGTTTGGTCACCTCCTTTGTAAATGAGATTTGAGTGGGATTTTATAGGGAACAATTGGCCATGGGTTAGATGTATTCATGCTAGGCTGACATAATTAAGGATAAAGACTGAATGAAAATGATCATTAGGGATTAAAGTGAAAATGGATAGGACCATTTAAAATGGGACACTTCTTTATGGGGCACTATAGTCCAAATGGGGGGATCCTATCCTATAGGCTCGAGACCTAGGAGAACAAGATTAACATGGGGAATACTAGCTGGCTAAGGTGGAATGATCATTTAGAAGGTTTTAGATGAATATAAATGAGAAAAAAGGTGTCTAGAAGGGTTTCAAGAGCATGCAAAAAGGACCTATGGATGGGGTGTTGTAAGCCACACTCAAACTAGAAATTTAGACATTGTATATGACTACATTTTCCCCCATTTATTCTAGTGATGCAAAAAAGTGAAACACTAGGGTAAAATAAAAATAGACAACGTACCTAAAATTACCTGCAAGGGTGAAGCCCATGAAGATGTGTGATGTTGAGTGTGTGTAGAGAGAGCATAACATGAAGCATAAATATGTTATGATGTTGAAGGATGTTGAGTGATGTTGAGTGATGCTAAGAATGTGTTGTACCAAGATTAATATCATGAATAGAGCTGAGTGCTCAATTCCTTGAGGGTAACTCAAGAATACAAAGGTTGGTCCTTTAGCTCTATCATCGCCCATTATGTAGTGAAGTTATGTGATCATGTATGTGTTAATTGATGTTTGAACTATGTGTCCAATCCCTCTAAGTAGGTGGCTCAAGAATACAAATGTTATCCCTTTGGATCCATCATTATCCACTATATAGTGAATCTATGTGATCATGTGTGTGTTAATCAATGTTTGGGTTATGTGTCCAATCCCTCTAAGTAGGTGGCTCAAGAATATAAAGGATAACTAGTACTTTAGCTCCATCATTATCCACTTAGTGTGAACTATAAACTGATACTGGTATGAATGTGTGTCATATGAGATGGCTCATGAAACCCATGAATGCTCTATAATCTGATAATGTTGTATGGATAGCCATATGTGTACTAAAAACAAGGCCAATCTTGGCCACTCATGAAACCCATGAATGCTCTATAATATGATAATGTCATATGGATAGCCAAATGTGTACTAAAAACAAGGCCAATCTTGGCCACTCTAAAATTGAAACTAAGAACTAAGATTATATGAAAGCCACTCTAAAATGATGTCAACCACCTACATATAGAATAAGGAACACAACTACTAAGAATACATAGGTAATACAATGAACTAGAAAGAAAATAAGGTAAATGTGCCATGCATATTGCCCCTAATCATTGGTGTCTATAACATGGATTCTGATCTAGAAGTTGTACCAACTACCTAATTTTAAACTATAAGTGAGAGCCATCATGCTGCGTATGATGCCCCCTATATCTAGATAATCTAAATAAAACTATAGTAAAACTACCTAATTTGAACTAGACTATAGTTGAAAAAACTATAATTGACCTTACATTTCTTTTTATTTCTATAAATTTTGGGTTTTTGACTATTTGGATAGGAGTACCAAAAAGTGGACACTTTGTTGTAGGGCCCTATAGTCTAAATGGGGTGCTCTTATCTTTTACTATTTCTGATGACTATTATGTGTTCATCCCTATTTTTTTGGTCTATTTTGCATGTTTTGAATTTTGATTATTGTTTTGAGTGTTCTAAAAAATGATTTTGATTGGTAGAGGTCTTTGATCTCTATGACAAAACCCTTATTTATTGCACCCTCTTTTGAGGGTAGGAATGAAGACCCTATAATGACTTCCCCTATAAGAAAGAGCCCTAAAAGTGTGTTATGATGTGAAATACATGATATAGTAATGATGATCAAAACTATGTCTCAAGATATAACATAGTTTATGTCTGATATTGTTAGATCAATAGGGGTATGCCTAGATAGATGTAACAATGTAATATCATGTGAAATATACTAAACTAAAACTAGAAATTTGGTTAGTTGTCAAGGATGGATGGAGCATGATGTCCATCCTGGCATCTTAGAAGGAAAGATAATGCATGATGTGGATCATGGCATTGTAAATAACTGATAAGCAAACAAGCACACAAGGTAAGAAGCATACAAAAGCATCTAAGGGGCCAAGAAAATAAGGGACATGGGCACATATCACTCAAACTAGGAAAGAAAGCATACAAGGCATGTTCAAATGCCTACATACACATACAATTACAAATAATCAAGATTGACATGAGGATCATAAGCACATATAAGAGTACAAGCAAAGGACATTGTCAAATGTCCTAAGGCACACACAAGTAATAAAATAGGAACTGAGAAATGCAATCACATCTAGCTACTCAAAGCAATAAAGGAATTCATGTAAATTCTAGAAATACTATCTCATCTAACTGATCAAAGTAAGAAGTGAAAGTATGCAAAACATGTAGTACAAGACTAGGTACATGCTAAGAAATACACAAGTGCTATGTACTAGTGAGTGTTGATAGAATAATCTATGTAAGCTAGTAAATAATGTACATTAACATGATAAGTAGAGTGTGTGGTGCAGGAATGACATAACCTATATGGTGTAGTCATGTAGAAGATGCCCCTAGTGGGTAGATATGTCAATGTACATCTCAAATTAAAATTAAGATTCCCCCTCAATGGGTAGAGTGAAGCAATCAAGGATATAGGTTTCATTGCACACACTTAGAGAAGATCAAGTGAAGCATGGTAATGTAGATAAATTGACAAACAATAGCATAGATTAGCAAAATGTAATTCTACCATGGTAGTAGAAATTTAAAGCATGGAAAATGTGTATAATTGAATTTTTTTTGGTGTTTTGAGTTATTTGAATGTTTTTGTATTTTGACATGTTATATTATTTTTATTTTTTTGAAATAAGCTATGTACAAGTAATCATAAGGAAACTATGTACAAGAAAGCAAAAAGAAACTATGTACAAGTAAGCTGAGAAATTATGTACAAGTAGAAAGAAACTATGTATAATAATGTGAGTAAATCAATACATACACAATGATGTAAAAGAATAAGATGGAGGCCATTGGGGATGGATATGGAAGAAGGGATCATGTCTATCATCAAATTCCTCAAGATCATCATCATAAGTATCATCATATGCTACAAGCTCTGTATACATGATGGTTATCTCCTCAGGTGTCAGTAAGATCTGTGATCTTTGTGTAGTTAGAAATCTATCACTCATAGTGGTGTCATCCTACTAAAGGTGAACTGAGGGTCTCTTCAGTGGTGAAGATGCTAGTTCTCCTCTAGGGCATTTATCTCTGGTAGTACACAACCTTGATGGAAGTGGTAGAGCTAGTGCTAGTGATGATATAATCTGAGTAGTACCCTAAACCTATAGTTTATCCAATCTCTATTTTAAAGCTATACATGAGTCTGTGTCATGGCCTGTGATTTTGTGAAAGAGACAAAATGGGTGACCATCTTGCCATGATAACCTACTAATAGATCTATGTCATACTATAGGTAGTGTGATTAATCCATGATTAAGTAACATATGTATAATAATCTATGGTTGATTCTGTGCAATGCCCACCTGAACTTGAATGATTGGATCTATATCCATAGAGGTAACCATGTGAACTATATGTGTCAAATGATCTATCTGTGGCCATGAATGTGGAGTATATCTTAAGAATGTAGTGTAAGATGCCAAGAGTGATGTAGGATGTGTGATGAGGGATCTAGATTCATCTCAATACTCTCTTGGGCCAAATAATGTAAAGCTCAATCCACACAAATAGTCATCTATGAGTGTGGGTTTCATATCATTATCTGAAGTAGCTTGGGAATTTATATCAACATCATACACATATGGTAACTCATCATCTACCACAAGGGGTAATTGTGATATGGGAGTCTCATTAACTATAGTAGTAGAAGACAATGGTGCTATGAGCATATTTGTAACTCGTGAAGTGACTATGACTACCAAAAGAGATGTATTTATAAAATCAATTGGGATTACTAGAACTACTATTGGTTATTACATAATTGTAATAGGTGTAGGAACTGTGACTAATGAAGTAGCTAGAATGGATGAAGCTACTATAATTGGCTGATTATCCAAAGCTAAGCAAACAACTATAAATGGAAGAGTGTGAGATGTGTTAGTCATTCCTACCTCATATGTATGTATCTGATCAAGAGAAATGCAATGAGGTGGTTACTAAACTATGATATGAGGTGACCTATCTAGTGAAATAATCAAAGATGACTATGTAATTCTACAATATCTCAATAACTAGTTATATTTTGGGCATTTATATAGGTATCCTTCATATAGGAACTTAACACATCAATGAAGAGTGGAATGAACTACCCCCATAGCATGTATCCAATGTCATCCAAGTAAAATGTTATAATGAAGAGGACCTAGCATGACCTAGAACTATGTAGAGAGGGTTTTGGTCCCTATCATGATATCCAAAGTAATGGTGCCTAATGTTTGTTTTGGTATATCATTAAACCTTTTAATGTTCTTATATGAATTCTACATGGAATCCATATCTACACCCATGGTTTGTAAAAATGTAATATTACATATATTAAGTTTGGAACAAATATCAACTAAAACTTCCTTAACTGTACTGGTTTTAATTTGAGCTTGTATGAACAGTGGTAAATTTTGATCAATAATTGTTTGAGAAGGCATGTCCTCATAATCAAAATAAATAACATCTTTTATAGTTTTTAATGTGTTGATCACTGATGCAAAATAAGAATGCTCTGAATCAATGGGCATAGAAGTCTAAGTGAGTGCTTAATAAAGAATGTCCTTAAACATAATTTCTTTCTAAAGTAGTTATAATATGAAAATCTTAGCTGGTGTGTTTCTCAACTGATTGAAAATATCATATGCCCTATGTGGATCTTCCTTTGCATGTGGATTGGGCTTGGGATGGGAGGGAATAGGATTTTGGTGGGGTTCCTGACTAGGGGGAGGAGGCATGGTGGCATGTCGAGTAACATCTTTAACTACATTATCTAGTAGTCATATAGGGTTAGTAGTAGCTACAGGAGGAGAGTGAATATAATCAATAGGTTAAGGTGGCAGAGGGATAAAAGGTGTTAGTTGGGCTCTCTAGTGATGGGTAATGACCTGGGGAAGAGAAAAATGGACCATGCAACATGACTTGGCATGGGATAGAGGCTCTAAAGGAGGTGAGGCAAGAGGTGTAAAAAATACATGTAAAGCTGATCAATAAAAGGAACAACATACATGTGTTCCTACTTACAAAGGAAGTGAATTAGGCATATAAGGCATATGATAAAACTTTGCATTAAGGAATATAAAACTTCTACATTCATGTATATTATTGGACCTAGTAGAGACATCATTGGTCTTTGAAAGGAACACTTGTGAATTACTATGATAAAATAAGAATGAAACTAATTTAGATGTAAGGTGATAACTTAAGAAGCAAAGGGACCTAGTATATTCAACTAAGGTTTGAAAGAAAATGATTTTTAAAATTACTATGGTGAATTCTAAAAATTAAATGTGAAATTTTGATTTATATATGCAGGAAAAATTAGAAAAGTACTGCTAAAATCAGCAAAGAATTTTCCCTAGGGTTGTTAAGGTTTTTATGCATAAATGAAGTAAGTGGATTTCAACAAATGATTTAACTTATTTTAGGAATAATGGATTTTTATTCCTATTTTAGTTAAGGGTCTAGATTAATAATAAATAAATATAGAATATAGAAATAAATATAGTCCTAATTTATGTAATTATTTGTCTTTTTCACCTTTTTAAAAAAATAATAAATAAGAAGAAATATAACCTAGCTATAAAACAGACTAAGATGGATGATACAAAGGTTGAAAATGGCTATGTAAGATTGGGAAGGTGTCATAAAATTGAATCTAGATTTCATTGGGTGAAAGGATAGGAGTGCCAAAATGTTGATGCTTTAGTGTCAAGTGTTGTTTTTCATTCATGTCGCTATTGCCCAAACTAATCACAGAGACTTGAAACTTTTTAGGTGGTTTTGATATGCTTGTGTGAGCATGCCTATGAAAAATTGAGCACTAGTCATTGATAGAACTCATTGTGGAGATGATTTTGTCTTCAAACCCTAACCCTCCATCATGCTTGAACAAATGGCATTTGAGTCACTTGAGGAAGAGGGGGTTAATGTGAAAGATGTACTAAACATGCAATTCACACCCATTGTTTGGGCATGCTACCTACATACCAATACTCAAAAGAGGGATTAAGCCATATGTAGTTTTCCCACCCAGTGTGATTTTTGAAATAGTGTGATGTGGATGCAAATGCCAAATTGATAGTGTTTGAGGTGGCTAGGGATTGGTATGAGTGTTTGAGTAGGTTTGCAACTTTGTTGGGTGATTGTGTGAAAAGAATAGGGAGGTTTGCCTTAGTGATTTGTTTGTATTCTTGCTTGCTTTGTAAATTTGGTCACCTCCTTTATAAATGAGCTTTGAGTGGGATTTTATAAGGAATAATTGGTCATGGGTTAGATGTATTCATGCTAGGTTGACCTAATTAAGGATAAGGACCAAATGAAAATGACCATTGGGGCTCAAAGTACAAATGGACAAGACCACCTAAAATGGGACACTTCTTTATGGGGTGATATATTACAAATGGGGTACTCATATCCTACAAGCTTAGGACTTAGGGGAACATGATTGATATAGGGAATACTATCTGGATGAGGTGGAATGACCATTCAAAAGGTTTTAGATGACTAGCAATGAGCAAAAAGGTGTCTACAAGGGTTGTAAGAGCATGCAAAAAGGACCTATGGATGGGATGTCACAAGCCACACTCAAACTACCAATTTGGACATTTTATATGAATATAATTTGCATAACTAACTTTCATGATGTAAAATAAATCAAAGTTTAATGAAAGACAAGTTATAAACAGAAGTAGCTAGGAACACTATACCAAGTATGAGTATTGATCAAAATTTAAAACAAAATAGCATTTACTTAACCATGAAACATAATAAGATAATCATTCATAAATTTTGAATTCCATGTTAGTGTATTTTAAGTTTAAAAACTTGTTATACTTACATTAGGTCATTAGTGTCATTTGTGGTCATAACCATAATTGAACCACCTTTCCCACTAGTTTTAAAACATCTAGGCTTTTAAATAAACTGATGAAATAAGCATTACATCATAGAGATATAGATTATAAAATTTACTATTTATTTTTAACACATAACATCAAGTAACATTTTAAACTAAATAAATTCATTTACATAAGTAGATTTGAAACATTTGTAAGCTTGATATGCATTGGATCATATTCCAGATGTATAAGCACTTATACATCTCGAATTCCATCCATGAGATCTTATTAGATCATCAAACCACTTATGAACCCTAGATACTCAAAAAGGTATAATAACTTATAGAATTAACCACATCTAACAACTACCTAAAAAATATGAGTAGAACCCAACAAAACCATTCATTAAGCTATCGTGACCCCATTGATTTCCCTATAGACCTATGGGGCAGTTATCAATGATTTTTTATGAGTTTATAAAACCATACATCATCTCTTATTAATTATAACATAACAAAAACAACTTAAAGTAGATAAACATTTCCATCACTCAAGCATACCCTTGCACTAATATTAATAATAACCCTAATTTATGTTTTAGATGTTTATTACATCAACATCTATATATCATGAGATAAAATATGACAAGGTATCATGCCCTGATTTAATAGAAAATATAATACCAATAATGATCTATAATTTAACCAACATCTTCTATTCATGCTCTTTAACGTATTATCCAAACTTAACATAAATTTTTACTTAATCAAAATGTGAATTCAACATTTAATCATTTCTTCTCAACTTCCTTATTTATATTTTAAAAGAGATATTATAGAAGGTTAAACAATGTTTTAATTATAAATCTCATATCACCTCAATATTTACTAAGTAAATGTACACCAAAATGTAATTAACTAAGCTTATTAATTGAATCTTAAGAACCAGTCAATGCATGAAATCCGACATAATTCAAGTCAATGCTTTGAGGAATAAAATAATGTTCCCTAGCATACCAAACATATAATTAAACAAAAATCTCATCTAATATGAATTAGAATTTACATACCAACATTAATCCAATAGGACTCAAGTCATTACAATTACTCATTATTGTTACTCGACTTAGTGATTAACTTTTTCCTTATATATTGCTGAAGCAATACTAAAGGAAAAGTTGGGTCCTTATCACCAATTAAGTTCTCAAAATATTACTTACTCTAAATTTTTATGAAACTAATAATGATAAGTAATTATTCAAATTTACAAACAAGTAAATCACATAAACATATCCATAAATAAATAAATGATGACATCAAGTGTAATCGATTCATCCATATACATGTACATTCAAATGATAGCTCATAAGTGATAATTATAACTCACTTCACTATATTAAATCTTACATTCGCATTTGAAAATTAGAAAATCAATAATAATTCTCTAAGTGCTATTGAAATAATCATCAAGTACAACCATTATAACTTTTGCACTAATGAATTAATAATTAATAATTAAACTTATTCAATGATGATAATTAATGTTAAAATCATTAATATTTACTTGATGATAATGAAACCAAGGTAAATAATTCACATTCAAACATTGACAGTAATTTACAAACAATAACCAATCAATAAATTCATAAATCAATGACCTTATCAACTTAACATATAACACTTTGTAACATACAACCAAAAAATTTAAATAATGTTATAATAAACATACAAATAATGTATTCATAATTTCCCTCATATGAAACTCATAATACATTCTTACTATATTTTATACCTTGAATCAAAAGTCACTCGATTACCTTTTGAAGTTATTATATTTCCATCAAATAATTAATAATTAACACTACAACGAAGGTTGTTATAAAAGACAACAATCAACACCTACAATAATTTTTACAATTTTATACACTTTTACCTATACGAGGTAAATTGTTTGAATTATAATTCAAATAATGCATAATCATATTACATAGTATGAAGGAAAAAACAATGATACTTGTAAGATTATTTTCTACTAAGTATTGAAAAACAACACACAACCAATCCAAAATTTACCATGGTTAAGACCAAATTATTTCCAATTTGACATTAAAAATTATAACCATGCTATTATACAAACATATTTATATGAAAACCATAAGCATGAATGCCACTATTCATTTGTAAATGAAAATTAAAAACTAGAATAGAAACTTGTGTAATAAATAATAATGACCAATTTTACATGAAATTGCAAACCAAGAAATATGATATAATTAATCAAACCTCAAGTCATCTTTATAAGCTGACTATCTTATTTTCATCTAAGTCCAATTCATACCAATACACAAAAACTTAAATTGAGATATGTTTCCACTACCATAGATCAATAAAGATAAATAAAACAATATATAAATATTGACCAACAAACATCCATTCAAATTTGAATACAATTCTATATTCATTTACAGACCAAGTTGAATACCATAATAATAATTCCTTCATTTCCATTCAAAACATTTTCCACTACAACCTCAATGAATGTATACAAAGAAAAGAGTAAAATAACCATGCAATAGAAACTTTTTTTACTCTACAAAATTATAATATTATCATAATGGATAAACTTCCCAACTGAATGCAAAAATTGACACAATAATATTAATCCTTATAAAATCAATTCTACATCAAGATATAATAATGTGCTATAATAATATGAACAAAAAATCTCTTTACTATAGTTTAGGTCCATCAAGAGAGATTAAGCATGCAACCCATCCTCGTGTGTAAGATAATCCCAACCATTGGTAGGCATCCCTATGTACCCCAACTATTGGTTGGTGGTGGAAGTAACTACACAAATACAAGCTTGTAACACCCAAATAATCCAACACCATTATGTAATGTTGTCACATGTTTAAATAAGGGTTTTCTAACAGTCATGGATTTAAGTCAAATACAACCCTATAACCAACTAGTCCATCATAATGAAGCTTAAATCAACACACACAAAACTTAAACATAAACCTATAAATAAACATCCAAAAAACTAGGGTTCAAAACCCAAAAATAACCAAACTCAAAATCGACACAACAGAGAAACCAAAGAGTCATTTCCTATTTCAAGTTTACCCATACACCATCCATGGGTAAGCTTTTCTCCTGGTCTCACCCTTTAGGGTTTCCTTAACCAATTTTGAAAATAATAAATAAATTTAGGTCTATTTAAAAGCCCATATGATTGCAAACCTTAAACCATTAGTTTATTTAAAGTAAGTAAACACCCAATAACACATTAATTCATAACACAAATTTTTAGAATTCACTTGGTATTAAGATTTAATGTGATACCTAAAAGGCTCGACCCAAATCCTATAGCTTCTTCCTTTTATTCCTTTCCACCAAAGTCATCCTTTTTCCTCTCCCTTTTTTTCTTTTATTTATACTATATTTTTATATTATTAAAGTTCCATCCAGTTGAAATTCTCATTCTACCAAATAGAACTCCCAACTCAAAAATCACATGCCTAGATTTTGTAATCATGAACTCTGGTTTAAAACCCTAGAATTCTTTCATGAAATCCGAAGGAATAACCATGCATACCATTCACTAAAAAATTGCATAGTGAAATTACCAAATGATAATCCTAATCGAGTATACCCCAAAGTCAACCACCGAATCCTTTCATGGTTGGGGTTACTCAACTATGGTGAAACATAACATACCATTGACCTAATTATTTATGACTTATGGTTGTTTTTTTATCTTTCCAATGATAGCCATGTATTGGCTTAATGTACATTCTTCCCTAGTATTTATATGGATGATTTCAAACTATAAATAGTTTAGTTCTTTTTATAACTTTGACTTGTTTAATTACCTCAATCCGATCATGGACTTATAAGATTATGGTGCCAAATTTTTTGGTAACACTTTCTATTACCACTTAGACCTAAACTAGTCTTCTGAGTACATAATCCTAAAACTTATAAAAGGTCTTATGACCTTCAACAAATTTTCATTTACATTCAAATGCTATCTATATTTGAACTCTATCTATATCCAACCTTATCATAACTCTTCACATTAATATTACAACAAACACAATCTCCTCCCAATGTTTTTTTGGTTACCCAAAATGACAAAAATAAAGATAAATGATAAACCATAACAACAAAGAAATTCAATTGACATAAGACTGATAAACCAAGAAAACTAACATGACTCAAGAATAAAAATATTTAATATTGGATAGTGATACCACTGCATCATGTTTTAACATTGACTACATAATTCACCTTTTTCATTATGCACAAGCTTTCAAAACCAACCTACACTTATCTGCAATGAACTTGCAACCAAATTCGCAAAGGCATCAATAATATTTGATCATCACCAAAATTATGCAAGTACATAACATAATGTTGTATAAATATCAATTTAAAACAAAATTAAATGTTCTAAAATGAACCACAATATCCATAATATAAAGTCCACAAATGATAATAGTATTAATAAATAGTCAATAGTCAATGCATTGGGTAGGTGTGGTCATGACATCCACCTGCATTAAGAATGGCACCATCCTCAGAGCCTTAAAATAAATGAGGATAATGTTTTTGAAAAATATTTTCATCTTCCCAAGTATCACTCTTTTCTCCCATTTGATCCCATTGGACCAAAACTTGATGTAGCTTTATTTTCCTTAGCTCAATGTTACATTGAGTTAGAATTTTGATAGGTTCAAGTTGATTTATATCTTTGTCCTCCACTTTCAAATTGTTCCAATTTAAAATATGTGAGGGGTCTAAGATATATTTTATCAACAAAGATACATGAAAAACATCACTGATATTAGATATAGGAGTAAGAGTAAGATGATAATCCATTGGGTTGATCTTTTCCACTATGTCAAAAGTTCCAACATATCATGTTGGTAACTTTGTAGCTTTACCAAAATTAATTGATCTTTTATGAGGTCTTACCCTTAGAAATACTTTATCCAAAACTTCAAATTATCTATACAATTTTTTCAAATCTACATAGATTTTTTTTACCTATTTAAGGCAAATTTTAATCTTTATTATATGACAACCATTTTTTCATCATACTCTTGCAAATTTTTAGGACTTGAAAATACATGATTTTCTAGCTTGCCCAAAGGAGTTCTATATTTTTATCCATACAAAGCCTTAAATGGATTCATCTTGATTGCATAATTAAAGGTGTTGTTATAGGTAAATTCTACCAAGAAAAATAAATATTCCCACTTGTATTGTTGATCCATGACATATATTCTTTGCATGTCATGAACAATCATGTTTAGCCTTTTATTTTACTCATCTATTTTCAGATGATAGGCTGAAATAAAATTCAACTTTATACCAAAAACAACCATCATGATTTGCCAAAATTGATAATTTAATAACCTATCTCTATTTGACATAATCACTTTAGGCACTCCATGAAGGTGAACTACTTATTTTATATATATCTTGGTGGGAATGATAACATCATCCATGATATTGCCTAAAATAAAGTAAGCCACTTTAGTGAATTTAATAATCACTACCAACATTGAATCATGTTTATTATGAGATTTAGGCAATCATATGCTTAAATCCATAGATATTACAACCAATTTTATTTATAGAATGGAATGAAGATAAATCAATCCTCTAGGATGACCATGCTCAGCTTTAACATGTAGGCATTTTAAGCACTTGGTTATGAAAACAACCACATCCTTTTTTAACCTAGGCCAAAAATATATCTCTGTCAACTCTTATGTCATCTTATTGACACCTAGATGAGCACAATGAGGTGAATCATGAACTTAATTCATAATATTTTCCCTCAGATTCCCTGAGTTTGGAACAAAAATTCTATCTTTGTGTCTCAATAGACCATCTGGATCAACTTAAGAATCAAATCAAAACTTTTTGAGTCTATTTCAACAAAAAATTTAAGGTATTCAAAATCATATTTCTGTTGTTCAAGCACATAAATTTTAAAAATAGATTAGAGAAAAATGATGGAAATAATGTAGGTTCACCTAATTAAAGCATCAACCATCCTATTCTCTTTCCATTTCATATAATTAATATCAATATCAAAACTACTGATAAATTTCATCCACCTTATTTTCCTTGCATTCAACTCATCTTGAGTAAATAAGTGTGTTAGGTTGTGATGATTAGATTTGATCTTGAAATACCTTTTTAATAGGAAATTCTTCCACTATTTTAATAAATGAATAATAAATATTAAAAATCATGAGTGCAGTAATTTTGTTCATGCATTTTGAGTTTTCTAGAATCATGGGCAACCAATTTTCCATCTCGAGCCAAAATAACACCAATGCCTAACTTACAGGCATCAAACCAAATTTCAAAGATACCATTTAGATATGGTATATTTAGAATAGGAACTGAAGTCAACAAACATTTTAGTTCTTGAAAAGTAGTCTCACATTTAGGGGACTAATCAAATTTGTTTCCTTTCATTTGCAAGGAAGTTATGGCATGAGTGATCCTTGAAAAATCTTGCACAAACCTATGGTAGCAACCAAAAATATTTATGAGGCTTCTCACTTCATGTATATTCCTTAGATCTAGCCACTCATTAATGATTATAATTTTTGTAGGGTCTACTTCAAGTCATAAATAGTGAATTTCATATTGAAATAATGTACACTTAGACAACTTACCATACACTTTATGATACCTTAAATGCTACAATACTAGCCATAAATGTTGCTCATGTTCTTGTTCACTCCTAGAATATTTTAGAATATCATCCAAAATACCAACATAAACTTGTCAATAAAATCTTAGAATACACTATTCATTAAATTCATGAATTCTGCATGATCATTAGTTAGTCCAAAGGGCATAACTACAAATTCATAGTATCTATATCTAATACTAAAAGTAGTCTTATGAACATCTTCATCTTTGATACAAAGTTGATGGTATCTTGATCAAAGATATATATTTGAGAATACAATAACTCCTTTTATTTGATCAAAAATATCATCTGTGTGAGGAATGAGATACCTTTTATTGATTGTAACATTATTAAGAATTCTATAGTCTATGCACAATCTGAGCATCCCATTCTTATTCTTTACAAACACCATTGTGTTGATGCCTGAATATGTATCACAGGTGCCCAAAGTGTTCAAGAAAACACATCATTTTAGAATTCGAAGAATTTAGCACATGAGTTGTAGGTTATGATAATCCTATTATCTATTGAAGAAATAGAGGCAAAGCAAGTGGACCATTTCAAAATATTTATAATATTTGGTGGTTAGGAGCCACCATGGTCTAATAGTTAATCTATACAAAATATGAAGTATGATATGCTAATAATGGTGAATTATGATCAAAGACTAATCTAAAAAATAATCTAAGATAGATATTTACAATGAAAATTATGCTAGAGTGATATAGTTAAAAAAGGAGCAAAGGGAAAGGTAGGGTAGAGAAGATATATTGCTAATATTCATTCCAAATACTATGACAAAGTTCAAATAACCTCTAGGCATAAACTTAACCAATGTATGACCTAAAGTAGCATAAGCTCAAATCCTGTCACACATTAGGAAAACATCTAAGGATGATATGAAATAATTCAAATAAGAACCAAGTTCACTTTAAATATTTACCCCTACAAGCAAATGACATTAGCCCAAATGCAAGAAGAGTAAGAAAATGAAATGGACCTAAGGTCTTTTAATTAACTTAGGATTGGCACAAGCTAATAGCTTGGCATTCAAATGTACACACCAAGAACTCATAAGAACCATTCAAATCTATAAATCAAAATAAAACAAGTGAGAGAAAACCTAGAATAACAAAAGAGAAAAGAAAATTTGGACAAACTTTGTAGAATTCCTTGCATATATTAATTTCTCAAAAGTTACAATTAGCTTTTAGATCTAAGACCTCCCCCCTTTTGACAGTTGACAATGCTCCTTTTATAAGATGCAAGGAAGCATGTCGATCAGTCATATCTAATTATAGAAGTACAAGTGTTAGGACAACTATCCTTTCCACAAATTTTCTAGAATACACTAGACTTTCCCCCATAGACTGACTTATAGGCAATATGCTTTATAAACTACACATGCCTTTACAAATAGAATATTCCACTTTTAAAGTGTACAATGTTTATTTGTAGGAAAAATATTCTTAATTTAACTAATCTTTAGAACCCTTGTGCTGGTAAAGTCCTATGCTATAGGTTCATCATTTCTCTCTGATGTTTATCTGCTAAGTTCTTGTGGTCTTTATCTACCCTTCTCAATGCCTTTCGATGTTTCTAGCTTCAATAGTCTTTATTTTGTAGTTAGAGTCATACCCATGATCTTAGTTATGTCAAAAATAATCTTGTCTATGCTTTGGTGCCTTACCCCTTTGATAAACTAGGAAGGTCTTTGTTTGAACTCATCATATATAATTAGACTAGCTGGATTGAGTGTATTAGGGTCTTTTAATAAGCTATCCAATACATGCACTATCATATCTTCAAGTTTCTTGAGGTCATTGGAGAGGGCTCCCATTTCCTAGGACTATTTACTCGCATCTTCCCTTGAAACACTTTTTCAAGCTGTTATTACTAGAAATCCTACTAAACTACTCACTAGTGGACTGTAATTCAACTTCTAGGTCAAATTCTCTTGAAAAAATGATACTAAAATATTTATTGGTTTAATTATAATGATCATATGGTAATTAGGGTTATCGTTCTTGACAGGTTTTTTTGAAGGTTTGTAAAATGCTTCAATGGTAACAACTATTTTGAATTTGCATGAGCTTCATTACTTAGATCCCAATTAGACTATGTGTTTATGCCCATGGTTTTTTAGGTCTACAAAATATCTTAAACTAACTGGCCTAGCTTATGTGGCTCCATCGTGGCATCCATGTGTCCTTTTCATGATATTTTTATTGTTTATATTTCAAAAATGACTGTTACCTTTTAAAATTCTTACTTGATTTTGCACTACTAGATCATCCTTATCTGAGATGATGTGGCCCATCGATCTTAATCCAAGAACTTGAATGTCATTAGATGCTTGTCATATTGCCCATGGTTATGACACATGTCACTTCTTCATTTTGTTTGAGCTTTATTGAAATGTCAACATTGATCTCACACCATTGATATCAATCATCTAGATCAAACGTGCTTCATTAGATCATCTTGCTTAATTATACCTCCTACTCCATAGATCATTGATATAAATATATACACTCATCTATAGATTATTAACCTTGAAAAGATGCTTGACCTTTATTTTAGTGGTCTGCAACTATGCTACTTATCATCTTTGCATTTATCTTAACTTTTTAATGTTCATCTCACACCATTGGATCATCCTTGTCTGAGCAAACACACTCTATTGGCTATTGATTTTCAAGGTCAAAATCCATTGTTTGTTGAGTGTTCTTTGGTTAAGTTTATGACACTTATCACCTTCTCAATTATCTTAAGGCTCTATTGAAGTTTTGACTTGATATGTGTCATTGGATCAATCTGGTTTTTAGCAAACACATGTTGTTGATCTCTAAAAGATGCTTAAACATTATCTTGGGGTTGTAGCTTTGTATTCAATCTCACACTGTTAGATCAATCCAGCTCAACCAAATACATGTCATTCATTGTGCAAATAAAAATGACATTTAAGTCAATGCTTAGGAAAAATAAAAGACTTAGCATAATTGTTTAGACTATAGTTTTATTTCACATTAATATACACAATCAAGACTATAGAAAAAAAAATTAAGCTATGTTTTGAGACATAATAAAAGGGACCCCATGGATAATCAATGGCATAGCATAAATTCTTAGGACAAGGCCTTTAGGCTCAGTCTAAAGACATAACAAAAGGTCCTAGTGGTTAGTTAAACCATGTAGAAATAAATGGACCAAGGGGGATTGAAGAAATAAAGAGGTCAAACATAAAAATTTAAGATTAAGGTTCATTCATTTTAATAAACATGACTAAACCTTAGGATAAAAATAAAACTAAGTCATATTAAAGTGTTCCCATTAAAAATGTTCCTGCCAAATTTGAATTCAATTAAAAGTGCATGAGCTAGGGTTTTGGAGTTAGGGTTTTAAGATGATCAAACATGAATTTAATTTGATTTTCAATAGGCCAAAGGTTAGTAAAAGATCAAATCATTATTAAATTATAAAACCCAACCATTGCTCATTCCAAATGGAATCCATTAAACTTGTAACCTGAAATATGAAGATCAAAAGTTAGAAATTATAGGTAAGATTAAATTAGAATTATGAGCAAATATGCCAACTAAATTAGGTGTGGATGATCTTCAAATAAAGATGACTTGAAAACATGCTAATGATATTCTGATCAGATGAATTTTCAATTTTAGGGGTACAAAATTTGCACAATTTAACACAAGGGTCCCCATTTTTTAGGAATGGGGGTATGTTTACCTCAACAAATGGCAAAATATGGGGGGAACATAGTAATATGTTAGAATTTAGAAGCTCTAGTTTAGACTAATAATTAAGCTACTTATTCCATTTGATCAGACACCATTATTAAGATCAATTCATGATTAGAACAAATCTTGCATATGCGTAATGAGGATAAAACATCAAGATATAACCATAAATGTGTGTGATTTTATTCCACTTACTGATTTCCACATGAGTTAGAAAACAACTTATAGGTTCATGAATTTAACCATTAACATTGACTTTCAACATGTTTGAATATTCATTAAGAACCATGCTTTAGCTTACCAAAGGCTTGGGCATTGCTCTACTATCAACCAAGCATCTATAATCTCAATAAAGATACCTTTGGCTCCACTCAAGGCCTTGATCCACTATCATCTAGGTGTCCATAGCCTTAGTGGAGATTACCATAATCATCTTTGCTCAAAAAGCTCTTACATTTTGCAATAAGGTTCTTATTTTTTTATTTTTCAAATCATTTTGACTTTATAGCAAAGGTTGGGAACCAAGTTAGCTAGGTTTTAGGATTTTTTCAAGTTTTTGATCTTTAGACAATCATCCTTGGTTGTAAACTTTGTCTCAAGCAATTAATGTTTTTTAAGTGCAAGCATGATTGTATCCCAATAATCTAGTCTTTCACCCTACATGTGCAATCCTTCTTAAAACCAAGATTAGATCATAAAAAGGGTTATAATCACATGGCATAATTGACATATTCATCATTCTTTAATAATTTCTCTAAACTATAATATTAAGCTCATATTTTAACAATTCATGATCAACCAATGCTAAGAGAACACATCAACATTCTTAAACTATGAAGTTAATTTTCAGTAATCATATGAGTCTTGAGATAAGGACTATCCAAAAGGACTTAAAATCAAGGAGAAAAGCAAATAAATAAAACCAACCAAACATAAAGCAAAAAAGCAAACAAATATATATAAACATATGTACAAATAAAGGACAGGAAGGAAAGAATAGAAAGAGACTAAACTAAGCCCTACCTACACTAACATGAACTAATATTACAATCATTCCATGAAGACCCTAGGTGGGACAACAAAGAAATAATTCTTGAGGTATTTCCCATTGGTGGGTAGTGTGAACTTTGCTCCTTGTAAGTCTTTCAGCTTGAAGGTGTTATCTCCAAGTATCTTGGCTATCTGGTAGGGACCTATCCACAAAGGTGTGAACTTACCATGTTTACCCTTAGGCTCAGATGCCTTGTCCTAAATAAGAACTAAGTCTCTTTGCACGAACACCTTTATTTTTGAATATTTATCAAACTAACTTTTGATTTTGGTTTGATGTATGCTAAAAGTGGTAAAAGCCTCTTTTCTTGCATCTCCCATCTGTATGATGTCCAACAACCTTGAACTTGAAAATTATTGGTCCTCCTCCATGTACTCTTGCATGAACCTATATGTTGGCAGCTTGAGGTTGATGGGGAAGATGGGTTCTTGACCATAAAATAGAAAGAATGATGACGCTTTGAGAGCTTGTTTGATTCTAGTTCTATTTGCCCAAAGGGCAAACTTAAGTAGCTTATGTCATGTTCTAGGTTTATCAGCTACAGACTTTTTTATAGACTTCATCAAGTTCTTATTTATTGATTTAGATACTCTATTACCTTGAGGATAATGGTTTGATTAGAACTTGAGGATGATGATGTTATCATATGTCCATTTTGTCATCTCTATGGATATAAAAGTAAATCCATTATCACAGAGCAGACATATAGGTGTCCTAAACCTAGAGAATATGTTTTCTTCTAAAAATTTGATCACCTCTTTGGTCTTACACTATTTAGTTACCACTGCTTTAGTCCATCTGGTGTAGTAGTTGGTAGCAATCAAAATGTAATTGTGACTATTAGAAGAATTAGGGTTAATGATCCCCATAAAATCCAACCCCTATTGGGTAAAGTTTTTATCAATCAGTATTGGTCTTAGTGGTATGGCTGCCTTAGGCTCTTTGGTGTTGAAGACTTGGAATGAGTGACAATCTCTCACATGCTTGTGAACATCTTTGAAAATTGTAGGATAATAATAATTATCCCTTAATATTTTGTCTTGTAGTCCTTCTAGATGGATGTCCACTTCTTAGTTTTTCATGGAAGGTGCTCATGATCTTAGTTGCTTCACTCTTGGAGACACATCCCAAGTAAATGCCTTCAAAGTTATTCTTGTACAACACTCCATCCTTGATAAAAAAAAATGAGATATTTTGAGCCTTAGATATCTTCTTTGTTCTTTAATTAACCTTTCAGGACAATAACCATTTATTAGTAAGTGGACAATGGGATCATACCAATCATTAGGTCTAAAACTTTGTTGCTCTACTTATATAACACTTAGCTTGGGGTTAGTATTGGTAACTAATTGAATTAAAACCTGACATCTTACCAATTTGGTGGTCTTCATCTCAATGTCATACTCTAGGAGCATAGAAATCCACTTACCTCTCCTTTCTCCTAGTTCATTTTGACTTAGCATGAGCTTGGTGGCAGGGTCTGGTAGAATGACATGCACCTTATTCCTAAGGATGTAATGCCTAATTTTTTTCACTACCTTGACCAAAAAACATGATTGGTTATCAATCAAAGAGTATTTCAACTTAATAATTTTGAGGTTAGTGCTCATAAAAGTTATTAGATGATCACATCCATCTATCTTATGAATTAGAATTGTAGCTATTATATGATCTGAAGCAAAGGAGTAAACATAAAATCTTTAGTGAAGTCTAGACTTATCAGTACAAAGGATTGTCCAATTGTATCTTTGATGTCTTTGAAATCTTTATTTGTCTCTTCATTCCAAATGCTTTTAGCCTCTTTCTTTAGCACATCATTCAGTGGCTTCACAATTTTTGCAAAACTAGAAATGAACTTCCTTACAAAGTTTATTTTACCAAAGAATGACTTCAATTCTTTCTAACTATTAGGGGGCTCTATATTAAAGATTGAATTTAATCTATCAGGGTATATAGAGATTCCTTCCTTAGTGATAACATGTCCTAATATTTTCCCCTTAGTAACATAGAAAATACTTTTCTTTGGGTTGTGAGAAATCTCATACCTTCTGCATCATTCAAATACCTATTATAGGTGCATAATATGATCCTCCCTATTTTTAGAAAAGATAGATCATCCATGTATATGATAATGCACTTACCTACAATACCTTGTAAGGCATGATCCATATCCCTTTGAAAAGTGGCTTCTACATTCATCAATCCAAAAGGCATTCTCTTATAGGAAAATGTGCCCCACTTGGTAGTAAAAGCAGTCTTCTCCTATCTTCCTGATTCACCAACATTTGGTTATACCCTGAAAATCCATAAAGAAAAAACATAAATGCAGAACCAAAAATAATTTGGATTACTTGGTCAAGAGAAGGTAGGGATAATTATATTTTTCATACACCCTATTAATATTTATAAAATTAATGCACAGTCTAATTTCACCATTTTTCTTCTTGACTGGGACTTAATTATCCACCCAAGTGAAGTTCCTAATGGGAAACACAATCTTAGCATCTAAGAGCCTCTTGACCTCATTGGATATTAGTGGTTCTAAGATCAAGTTGATGGGCCTCTGCTTTTGTCTAAAAGGTTTTTAGTTTTATTTTAAAGGTATGGTATGTGTTATGACCTTTGGATCAAATATTTTCAAGTCATTATAGGACCATGCTATGATATCTTTATATTTAGTCAACATTTCTTTAGATATTTTGGACTTGATGCTTGTATAGGTTGTACCAATATTAACCAACTGAGGTTGACCTTGAAACCCAAGATTAATTGCATTATAATCCTTCCCATTTAATTTAGGAATCTTGGTAGCTTTAGCTAGTCTATCTGAATCAAATAATCTCTCTAAGGCTATCATGCCTTTGGGGATATTATTGTAATTAAACTAGATGACCTTATCATTGAGTTTGCCTTCAAATTTACCATCATCAAGGAGACTTTATTCATCAATAATGTGACCTTCAAACATTCTTAAACTAGTCATGAAGTCTATGATCTATTGATCATAACTGAATACCTGTAAGTGGCTAACATTGTCTGACATTGAGGGGCATGGGATTAATTCAATGGTAATATTTTGTAACTTAGAACTTTGATTGGGCATAAGGTTGGTTTCAACTAAATCAAGTTCATTAGCAAACTTATTTTATTCTCTAGGGATTGACACACTATTAAAATCATCAAAACATTCAATTAAGTCCCACACTCTAAATTTATACTTCTTGACATAGGATAACTTGCATTGATATTTACTCTTGACCTAGTTAACTACTATTTCAGAGTCACCAAAAACTAATAGTTCACTGGCCTCATGTTTGATTATAAATTATAATCCAAGAATAAGTGATTCATACTTAGCCAAATTATTAGTACATGGGAACTAAAATTTGTAAGAGGCATTGTATTCTTTCCCAATGGGATTGATTAATACGACTCCTACTCCAGAACCTAATTTTCATCTAGCACCATCAAAATAAAGTTTCCATAATCCAGGCAAAGCATGAGAGTTTTAAAGTTACATACCTTTGTGGTGTCAAGAGTGTAAATGCCAAGATCTAAATTAACCATGTTGACCCTTTCATTTTATACAATGATCATATGCCATTTTAGGCTCTCTTTCTATCATAATTTGGTTGGTAACTCCCTTACAAGGAAACCACATATTTGAATAATATGTTGACATGTAACCATTGAAGATCTTAGTCCAGTCTCTATTCAATAGCATCCCATAAGCATTAGGGATATCCACCACTTGGATATGAATGAACTATTGGATCCTTGACTTTGAGGCAATATGTATTGGAACATTTAAAAACTCACTAATTACTTTAAATCTTGACTTATCTAACTGAGTTATAACTCTATTATATTCAATGGGAGTCAAGCCTAATTACTCACAAATACCCTTAGGCATAATATTTTTAGATGCACCAAAGTCTAACAAATAATTATGCAGGTTCTTACCAAATATCCTAACTATAAGTAGGAAAGGAAGAACATCTACCTTACTTTTATGTATTACAATGTTAGTATGTGCATACTTTTGAGACTTACCTCACTTTTTAGACAAAGATTCTAAAAATAGATCCCTATGTTCAATAATCTATGTCAACTCATGCAAGGTAATGTTAGATTTGATCTTTTTCATGTCCTTTACTATGTTATACCTATTCTTATTGGAAGAATTAGATGTATTAGCATTGGGTTTAGAAGTAATTCCCTTAGAAAGCTCTAGATTATTGTCTGAGGTAGTATCAAGAGGAGTCTTGAAGTTATTTGGAAGAGTTGAAGTGGTCAATGGTTGCTTCTACTCTCATTTTCTAAAGGGATAAGTCTTCTTCAAAAATTGTTGAAAAGAATGAATCTCTTCAGGAATGTCATCAACTCATTATCCTCTTGGAAAAAGAACTCAAATGTCTCCACCATGAGAGTTGAACCAAATTATCTAGAATACCTTGAAGATCCTAATGTACCTACATCACAATCCTTATTATGGACAACTTCAAAAGCATCTAATTCTTCTTAGAATGATTTAAAATCAATAAGAAATTCAACATAGTCTATTTCCCCATGCTTAGAAGTGCAATAAACTCTACAATAGTTAGGTAAAGCAACATCAATAAGATTTATATTAGGCACATTATTTCTAAAATATGGCTCATTATTCTTGTTGTTGTGGTAACTATCATTTTGAAATCTGTTAGTGGGCCTATTAAACCTTTCAAAAGATAAATTCCTACCAGATCTCTCTCCAATATTGCTTACTTGCTTTTAAAACTAAAGGAAGTCAGTGCTAAGATTTTGGACCTTCTTAAGGATATAGTCACTCTCCTTTAAGGCCTCAAAATTATGAACTTGAGTATTAGCATTGGTTATAGGAATTAAAGCTTTTTGATCTTGTGGATTAGATCCACTAGCAGTATTATTTAAGAATCCTAGGTTTTGATAGGATGTGCATGCCTCAAAGGTAGTTGGTTCAAGATTCGAAGTTGGTTTAGGGTAGGCATATTTTGGTTTAGCATTGGGAATAACATTCATAATGGATAAATGTGGATTGACATTAGGAATGGATTATGCCAATTATCCTTGGGGTTGTATCTGGTTATTAGTGATAATGACCTTGGCATAAGCTAAAGCTAATGTTTTTACAGGCCCAACAACTCTCTTTATAAACACAAAAGTCATAGGATCTAGGGCATCCTTATATATTTCCAAGGCTAAAGATGCATTGGGTTTGTAAGGAGCTATGGTCCTACTAAACATTTTTTAGAACCTACCACTGAAGGCTCTTATGGGCTCATTTGCATCTCTTTTCAATTTGGTGAATTTTTGGTATAAGACATAAGGACTAATGATCTTACCAAATTGGTTAATGAAAACATTTTTAAAATCAACCCTATTGGTAATGTAGTTTTTAGGAAGGTCTAAAAACCATTTATATGCAACATATTTAAAGGTAAAAGGAAATAGTCTACATTCTACATATTCATGAGTCACATTCAATAATCTTAAGGCAACTTTGACACTCTTAATGTGTTCTTCATCAGTTATAATGCCACTATAACTAAATTTTGGCAAATACTTTTTAGGATTATGAGGAAGGTCATGTACCACACTTGGCACATTGATTGAAGAACCACCTAGTCAAGCCATACCTTAATAGGGATCAAACATAGGAACACCTTGAATTGGTGAATTTGGTAAAGAATTTGAAAGTTTATGCTTACTTTTGTCTCACCTAACCTTCCTATGAACCTTTAATGAAAGAAAAGGTTCCCCAGTATCTAAACATGACCTTGTCCTGATTTCGGGTAATTCTAGCTTGCAAGCTTTGACTCTTGTTTAAAATATGATGTGTTGATCTTATCTTTTCAGGGAACAGTGATCAAACTTGTACATTAAGAAAATTTTACAAATATTTATATAAAGGATGACAAAGGACAACAATATTTAACTAAGCTAGCTCAAATATGTAAGTATGATTTATATTTACATGTTTAGCTTAAATAAACTCAAATTAGCAAATGATCTATCAATATTTGATCAAAACAACTGTTACTAACCTCAAACCTATTAAATTGATAAAGTTTAAGCCATATTTTCCATGATTAAGTATATAACTTCAAAGAACGTTGATATTTGTCTAAAGGAAGCACAAAGATTGTTTTAAGACTATAAATATCAATGATCTTTATACAATTGAGTATAAATGACACAATTGTGCAAATATTACACCAATCTTTGAACACAATTCATAAAAATGAGCAAAGATACTTTAAATCTATAAAGATATAATAGGCCCTCCTTCTAGTACCAAATAAGCCCCTCTTATTGATGCCTGAATATGTATCGCAGGTGCCTAGAGTGTTCAAAAACACTTCTCATTTTAGAATTCTAAGAATTAAACACATGAGTTATAATTTGTGATAATCTTATAATTTGTTGATGAAATAGAGGTAAAGCAAATGGACTATTTTACAATATTTATAATGTTTGGTGGTTGGGAGCCACCATGGCCTAATAGTTAGTCTATGTGGAATATGAAGTATGTTATGCTAAGAATGGTGAATTATGATCAAAGACTAATCTAAGAACTAATCTAAGATGGATACTTAAAATGAAAATTATGATAGAGTGATCTAGTTAAAAAAGGAGCAAAGGGAAAGGTAGGGTAGAGAAGAGATGTTATTGATCTTCATTCAAAACACTATGGCAAAGTTCAAATAACCTCTAGGCATGCACATAACCAATGTATGACCTAAAGTAGCATAAGCTCAAATCCTATCACACATTAGGTAAACATCTAAGGATGATATGCAATAGTGAAAATAAAAACCAAGTTCACTTTAAATATTCACCCTTGCAAGCAAACAACATTATCCCAAATGCAAGAAGAGTAAGAAAATTAAATGAACCTAAGGTCTTTTAATTAACCTAGAATTGGCATAAGTTAACATCTCTATATTCAAATGTACACACTAGGAACTCACAAGAACCATTCAAATCTAGAAATTAGAACAAACAAGTGAGATATAAACTAGAATAATAAAAGATAGAAGTAAATTTAGATAAACTTTGTAGAATTCCTTGATTATATTAATTTCTCAAAACTCCCCCCTTTTTATAATTTACAATGCTCCTTTTATAGGATGCAAGGAAGCATGTCAGTTATTCATATCCAATTACAGAAGTACAAGTGTTAAGGTATTTATCCTTTCAACAAATGTTCTAGAATACACTAGACCTTCCCCCATGGACTGACCTATAGGTAATGTGTTTTATAAACTACACATGACTTTATAAATAAAATATTCCACTTTTAAAGTGTACAATGTTTAGTTGCAAGAAAAATAATCTTAATTCAACTAATATTTGGAACCCTTGTATTGATAAAGTCCCATGTTACTATTGTAGGGTCATCATTGCTCTTTGATGCTACTCCTTAATTAGTACAAGGTTGATAATTGGTCTCATAAATAGCCCCTTCATTTTAATTGCTAAGCTCTTGTAGTCTTTATATGCCCTTCTCAATGTCTTTTGATGTTTCTAGCTTCACTATTCTTTCTTTTACAGTTATAATCATACCCATGATCCTAACTATGTCAGAAACAATCTTTTCTATGCTTCGGTGCCTTACCCCTTTCATAAAATGGGAATCTCTTTACTTGAACTCATCATCTGTAATTAGATCAACTGGATCAAGTGTAGCAGGGTCTCTAACTAAGCTATACAATATATGCACTATCCTATCTTCAAGTTTCTTGAGATCATTGGAGAGGGCTCCCATCTCCTAGGATTATTTTTTTGCATCTTCCCTTGAAATGTCTTTCGAGTTGTTATTATTGGAAATTCTACTAAACTACTCACTAGTGAACTAAAATTCAACTTCTAGGTGTAATTCTCTTGTACAAATGATAATAAATCTTCCTTGGTTGAATTATAATGCTCATAGGGTCTAATTAGGTTCTCATGCTTGTTAGTTTTTTTTTTAAATTACAATGATCCAATGGTAGTAGCTATTTTAAAATTGCATGAGCTTCATTACTTAGATCCAAATTAGATTGTGTGTTTATGCCCTTGGTTTCCTAGATCTGTAAAATCTTTTGAACTAACTAATCTAGATTATGTGGCTCCATCATGGCATTCATTTGGCCTTTTCATGGCATTTTTATTGTTCATATTTAAAAAATGACCATTACCTTTTAAAATTTCCACTTGATTTTGTACTGTTGGATCATCCTTGTTTGATCTGATGTGATCCATCAATATTAATCTAAGAACTTGAATGCCATTGGTTGATTTCCACATTACCCATGGTTATGACACTTATCACTTATTCATTCATTTTAAGATTGATTTAATTTTCAACATTGATCTCGCACCATTGATCTTGATCATCTAGATCAAATGTGCTCTATTGGATCATCCTACTTAACTATACCTCCTACTTCTTGGACCATTAATATGAATATGTATGCTCATATGTAAACTATTTATATTAAAAATATGCTCAAGCTTTAATTTATTAGTCTATAGCTACACCACTTATCATCTCCGTATTCATCTTGAATTTTCAACCTTCATCTCACACCGTTGGATCATCCTTTTCTAAGCAAATGTGCTCCATTGGATCTTGATCTACAAGGTTAAACACCATCGGTTTCTAAGTTTTATTTGGTTGAGTTTTTAAAACTCATCACCTTCTCATTTCTCTTGGGGCTCCATTAATTTTTTGACTCGATACACATCATTGGATCAATCTAACCCGAGTAAATGTGTGTCATTGATCTCTAGAAGATGCTCAAACTTTAGATTGAGGTTATAGATTTGTATTTAATATCACATCATTGGATCAATCTATCCTAAGCAAATGTTCATCATTGATCCTAAAAATAAAAACAACATTTAATTCAATGCTCGAGAAAAATAAAAGATTTAGCATAATGTTTTGGACTATAGTTTTATTTTGTGTTAATAAACACGGGGCAAAAATTTAGAAAAAAAACATTTGAAGCTAAGTTTTGAGACATAATAAAAGGTTCCCCATGGATAATAAATGACATATCATAAAGTCTTAGGATAAGGCCTTTAGGCTAAGTCTAAAGACATAACAAAAGATCTTGGTGGTTAGTTAGACAATGTAGAAACAAAGGGACCAAGGGGGCTTGGAGAAATAAAGAGGCCAAATGTAAAAAAATTATATTAAGGTTTGTTTGTGTTAATAAACATGACTAAACCTTAAAATAAAAATAGAACTAAGTCACATTAAAGTGTTCTTATGAAAAATATTCCTACCAAATTTGAATTCAATTCAAAGGGCATGAGCTAGGGTTTTGGAGTTAGGGTTTTAAGCTGATTAGACATGAAATCAACTTGATTTTAAATAGGCCAAAGTTTATTAAAATATCAAGGCATTATTACATCATAAACCCAGCCATTTCTCATTCTAAATGGACTCTATTAAACCTACAACCTGAAACATGAAAATCAAATGTTAACAACTTTAGACAAGATTAAATTAGAATTATGAGCAAATATGCCAACCAAATTAGGTGTGGACGATCTTAAAATAAATATTATGTGCAAACATGATAGTGATATTTTGATTAGATGAATTTTCAATTTTAGGGTATAAAATTTGCACAAATTAACACAAGGTTCCCTATTTTTTAGAAATGGGGGTATGTTGACCTCAACACACTAGAGCTTCCTAAGGTGACACACAAGGGCATATCATTCCCTTGTCTAGTAATTATTTTATATTAACCTTAAGTTCCCTTAGATTAGATATATTCATTTGATAATGTGCTTTAAATGCATGTGTTATTCTAGGCATTACATCTATTGCAAAGTCAAATATCCTTTTAAGAGGCAATCCTAGATACGCTTTCAGAAAAACATTTAAAAATTCTTCCAAAATTGGGTATTTTTAGAGTACAAAAGTGGTTTCCTCAAAAATCTCATTTAATTTAATGGCATGTAGTTGACATCCCTTTTTAACAACCTTATTAAGTTTTATAGTTGAAAGAATTTGTTGAGTTGAAGGTTTAATGATTCCTTGAATAATTACCGATTTTCCTACAACATCTACATGTTGAATTTTTTAGTTAAAACAATCTAGCTTAGCTTTATGTGCTTGTAGCCAATCCATGCCTAAGATAATGTCACAAGATCCCAAAGGAGAAAGGAATAAGTTCACACAAATTTTGAAATTTCCCAAATTAAGTTCAACTTACTCTAGGCATTAGTTAACAACCACTTTCTTCCAGTGCCAAAATATACTTCCCATCCTTATCTAATTCCAATTGGTTTGATTTTACACTTCAAAACATTAATAGGAGAAAACAAACTATTTATTTCTCTTGAATCAATCAAAATAGAGAATGAAAAACCTAATTTTATACCTCTAGTCTCAATACGTGTTGAATGAAATTATGTATTTCTATTGTCTACAACTTTATAGACCTTATGATTATTATTCAACTTAGAAAAATCCTTGTGGTAATGGTTATATCTACATTCCTAACATGTAATAACATTATTAGTTGGAAGAGGAATGGTATTCGATCATGTAACTGGTCCATGAATGCTTTGTTGATTGTTAGTTTCAACATTCTTATTTACAAAAGAATGTGGTTTAGAACTCTTTGTATTCTAAAATTTATTTTTAGAATTATAACTTTTAACAACAGTCATCTTAGAATCATTTTTCTTGAAATTATTGTTTATTAGAGGTATTGATAACTTAGGATTTCCTTGTTGCCTATTGTTTTGATAATCTTATCTCTCCTTTTGGTGAGACTTACCCTTTTCTTCATCACAATGTGATGATTCCAAAGTAACAACTAAGGTTTTTAGATCGGTCATGTTTACATCATACATGAGTATCTCATTCAACCCTAGTTTAAACTTTAATATTATTCTTTCCTCATCCTACAATTAAAATTCCAAAAAAAACTATCATATTCATAAACTATCATAGTTCCTTGTTTTAGCAACAGAAATTCCAAAAAAAATTCACTTTATATGTGTTTTTTAGATACCTTTTTATAAACTACTTTTCAAAAAAATTATATGAAAGAGAAGTGGATTCATAACATTTTAGAGCACACAAATGATTCCACTACAAATCAACATCACCTACCAATTGATAAGTTTTAATACATGCTTTAATGTTATAACCCATATTGTGCAAAGTGAAATGCTTTTGTAAATTAATTATCCATGCCTCAACGACATCACTAGTGTATTCACTAGAGAATGTGGGAGAAGGAAGATTTTTTAACTCCTTAATAATAGGTTCCACAACTTCTTGTTACTGTGGAAGTTCATTAGGAAGCTCTTCTTCATGATCACCCTCTTATAATTTTTATAAATGGGTCAACCTTTGACCTAAACCTTCCATTTGTCCCTAAATGCCATGTAATACACCCATAATGTCATAAAGTACAACATTTTATTCCTTAAGAACTTGTTGTTCAGGGTTATCCTAATTTGTAGCATGGCTATCACTATGTTCCACATCAATGTTAGCATGATCATGCTAATCTAGTTCATGATTATCAACTAGGTCACTTCCATTATTATGAGGATTGCAGTTTGCTCTAGTTTTAACCATCCTAACACATTAAAAATGTATTTTAAATGAAATCATTCATACTTTTTTCCTGGTTTATCCTAAATAAAGGCTCTGATACCAACTATCATAACCCTAAAATTTTGAGTTTTTAAAAACCCTAATTTTAAGGAAGTTATGCTTGTATAACTTGCATACAAGTCAAATTAGTGACTAATTAATTTGCATAATTAACTTTCATGATGAAAAATAAATCAAATTGTAACGTATGATATGTTATAAATGAAAGCAACCAAGAACACTATACCACCAGTTATGAGTACTGATTGAACTTTAAAACACAACAATGTTTACTTAATCATGAAACACATGAAGATAATCATTCAAAAAATTTAAACTTTATGTTAGTGTATTTTAATCTTGAACACTTTTTAAACTTATATGAGGTCATCAATGTCATTTTTGACCTTAAATATCATTGAACCACCTTTCTCACTAGTTTTAAAATAGACAAGATTTCAAATAAATTGATTAAATAATCATTACATCATAGAGCTATAGATCAGAAAATAAACTATTTATTTTTAACCCATAACATCAAATAGCATTCTAAACTAAATAAATTCATTTATGTAAGTACATTCAAAACATCCATAAGCTTGATACACATTATATTGTATTCAATTATAAATCTCGAATGCCATCCATGGGATCTTATTAGGTCATCAGTCCACTTATAGATCCTCAAAACTTAAAAATGTACTCAAAAAGGTACAAGCTATA
Source organism: Torreya grandis (assembly GCA_037957365.1). Lineage (NCBI taxonomy): Eukaryota > Viridiplantae > Streptophyta > Pinopsida > Cupressales > Taxaceae > Torreya > Torreya grandis. The sequence goes on along the minus strand of JARHVA010003331.1, from coordinate 1,330,843 downwards.
GAAGTAATCACATCCAAAAATTACCTAAGAAATCTAAGTGAAACCAAATAGAACCATTCATTAAGTTATCATGACCCCATTGAATTCCATATAGACCTATAGTGTAGTTATCAATGATTTTTTATGAGTTTATAAAACCATACATCATCTCCTATTAATTAAAACATAATAGAAAAACTTAAAATAAATAGTCATTATCATCACTCAAGCATACCCTTGCACAAATATTAATAATAACCCTAACTTATGCTTTAGATGTTTATTACATCAACATCTATTTAGTCACAAGATTAAATATCACAAGGGATCATGACATGATTTAATAGGATAGTATAAGACCAATAATGATCTATAATTTAACCAAGATCTTTTATTCATGCTCTTTAATGTACTATCCAAGCTTAACATAACTTTTCACTTAACATTAATGTAAATTCAACATTTAATCATTTATTCTTAGCTTCTTTGTTTATATTTTAAAAGAGAGATGAGAGAAGGTTCAACAGTTTGTTAATTATAAAGCTCACATCATCTCAATATTTTCCAAGTAAATTTTCATCGTAATGTAATTACACCAATCTTATTAATTGACTCTTAAGAATCAATCAATGTAGAGAACCAACATAATTCAAGTCAATGCTTTTAGGAATAAAAGAATGTTCCATAGCATACCAAACATATATTCAAAAACAAATATCATCTAATGTAAATTATAATTTACATATCAACATTAATCCAATAGAACTCAAGTCATTATAATTACTCATTATTATTACTTGACTTAGTGATTGTCCTTTTCTTCTTATATTTCTTAAGCAATATGATATAATAAGTTGGGTCATTATCACCAATTAAATTCAAAAAATATTACTTACTCAAATTTTTTATGAAACCATAATGATTAGTCATTATTAAAATTTACAAATAAGTAAATCACATAAACATATATGTACATAAATAATTGACGCCATCAAGTGTAATCACTTCATCTATATACATCACTTAATAATTATAGCTTGTAAGTAATAATTATAACTTACATCACTGTAGTACATCTTACATTCACATCTAAAAATTTGAAACTCAATAATAATTCTCTAAGTGTTATTGAAACAATCATCAATTACAACCATGTTACCTTACATTCTAATGAATTAAGAATTAATACTCAAACTTATTCAACAATGATAATCAATGTTAAACTCATTAATATTTACCCAATGTTAATGAAACCAAGGTAAATAATTCACATTCAAACATTGACAGTAATTTCTAAATAATAACCAGTTAATAAATTCATAAATGAATTATCATATCAACTTGATATACACCACTTTACAATGTACAATCAATGAATTTAAATAATGTTATAATAAACATACAACTATTATATTCATAATTTCCTTTATATGAAACTCACAATACATTCTTACTATATTCTATACCTTGGATCAAAATTATCTTGATTGCCTTTTGAAGTGATTATATCTCCATGAAATAGTTAACACTTAACACTCCTAGGAAGGTCGTTATCAAAGACAACAATCAACACCTACAACAAGTTTTACAAGTTTATACAATTTCACCTATGGGAGATATATTATCCAAATGATACAAGCCAAATAATGTATAATCAGTATGAATGAAAAAGCAATGATACTCATAAGCTTATTTTCCACTAAGTATTCAAAGATAACATGTATCCAAGTCACAATTTACCAAGGTTAAGATTGAATTCTTTCCAATTTGACATTTAAAATTATGACCTTGATACTATATAAACATAGTCATATGAAAACCATAAGAATAAATGTCAATATTCATTTACAAATGTAAATCAAAAACCAAAATATAAACCTATGTAATAAATAACAATGACCAATCTTACATGAAATTGCAAACCCATAAATATGATATGAGTAATCAAACTTCAAGTCATCTTTAGAAGCTGAATATCCTCTTTTCATCTAATTCCAATTCATACCAATACAAAGATTAATAAATTGAGATACATTTCCACTACCACAGATTAAACAAGATAAATAAAACAATATACAAATATTGATCCATAAACATCCATTCAAATCTAAATACAATTCTATAATTCTTTTCAAACCATGTTAACAACTATAATAAAAATTCCTTAATTTACTTCAAAACATTTTCCACTATGACCTCAATGAATGTATACCATGAAAAGAGTAAAATGGATATACAATATAAACTTTATTTACTCTAAAAAAATTACAATATTATCAAAATGGAGAAACTTCCTAGCTAAATACAAAAATTGACACGGTCATATCAATCCTTGTAAAATTAAATCTATATCAAGATACGAGAATGTGATACAATAAGAAGAATAAAGAATATCTTTACCATAGTTTGAGTCCATCAAGAGAGATCAAGTATGCAACCCATCCTCATGTGCAACATAAGTCCAACCATCGCTAGGTATCCCTACCCACCTCACCATCGGTTGGTGATGGAAGTACGTACACAAAGACAAACTTGTAACCAAAGAATCCAACAACATGATGCAATGATGTCATAGGTTTAAACATGGGTTTTATAATAGTCTAGTATTCAATTCAAACACAACCCTAAAAACCAAACATTCTATAATAAATAATCTTAGCTCAACACACACACATAATCGAAACATAAACCAATAAATAAACAACCAAAAAACCAAGGTCCCAAACCCAAAACAACAAAAAATCATCCAAAAAAGAACCAAAATAGAATCAACATAGTAGATAAACCAAAATTTTCAAGTTTACCCATATGTTATCTATGGGTGAGGTATTATTTTGGTCTCACCCTTCAGGGTTGACCAATTTTTCAAACAATAAATATATTTAGGTATATTCAGGAGCCCATATGCTTCCAAATATTAAACCATTAGTTTATTTTAAGTAAGAAAGTATCCAATAATATATTGCTTCATAAAATAAATTTTTAGAATGCACTTACTTGGTATTAATATGTAATGGGATACTATAAAGGCTCAACCCAAATCCTATGGATTCTTCCTTTCCACCATAATCATCCTTTTTTTCTCCCCCTTTTTTGCTTTCTTTTCTTTGTACTGTATTTTTGTTGTTTTCAAATTTCCATATAATTAAACTCCTTGTTGTACTAGATATAACTCCCATATCAAAAATCACATGCCTAGATTCCTCAATCATGAAGTTGAGTTCAAAACCCTTGACCTCTTGCATGCAATTTCTAAAAATTGCCATATATACCATTCACCAAAACATTCCACAATGAAACGACCAAATGATAACCCTAATCAAGTATATCCCAAAGTCAACCACCAAATCCTCTCATGGTTGGGGTTACTCAACCATGGTGAAACATAACATGCCATTGACCTAAGTATCTATGACATATGGTTTTTTTAAATAATGCCATCACCTTGGTATTTCCAATGATAGCCATATCTTAGCTTAATGTTCATTCTTTCCTAGTCGTTTCATGGACTATTGCAAATAATACATAGTTTAGTTATTTTAAGAACTTAAACTTATTTAATTGCCTCAACTCTATCATGGACTTATAATATTAGGGTGCCAACCTTTCTAGTAATATTTTCCATTAACATTTAGACCTAAATTGGATTTTTTAGTATATAATCATAAAACTTATCAAAGGTCTTATGACCTTCAACAACCTTTTATTTGCATCTGAATGCTATATGCATCTAACATTCTCATAACTCTTCACATTGATAATAAAAATAACACATCCTCATTCCAATGCATATTTTGTTACTCAAAATAAAAATAATAAATAAAAATGATAAACCATAACATCAAAGGAATTCAATTGACATAATAATGATAAACCAAGTGAACTAACATGACTCAAGAATAAAAAGACTCATTTTTGGATAGTGATACCACTACATCATGTTTTAACATTCACTATGTATTTCAAATTTGTCACTGTACACAAGCTTCTAAAACCAACCTACGCTTATATGTAATGAACCTACAACCAAATCCACAAAGGCATCAACAATATTTGATCATCATCAAAATTATGAAAGTAAATAAAATAATGTTATATAAATATCAATTTAAAACCAAATTTAATGTTCTAAAATGAATCTTAATAGCCAAAATATAAAGTCCACAATAATAATAGTATAAATAAACAATTAATGATCAATACATTGGACAAGTGTGGTTATGATATCATACATGTGTGATCATTCTTTGCTATTTAAATATCAAATGTGAACAGTGTTTTAATTCACATTATATCATTAGTAGACACTGACTTCAACATGTTTCATTATAGGTTTTTCATGGAACAAGGCCCAACACCCAACACATACCTAAAGAACACTCACCATGGTTACACTCAAGTATCTCACTCTATAATTTTAATCTAGTACTTTCAATATTGTATGAAAGGGGGGGGGGGGGGAATATCTGTTGTCCTCCAAAAATATCACTCATTTTTGTGACAACATTTGAACTATTTTGTTCCTATAGACCAAAATTGTCTCTTCCCTTTTCGAAATTTGTCCTGGGCATTCAAATTCCTCATTTTTAAAACTTCTCGGGAATGTACAAACTCTGCAGGCTTAAATCTATATACTCTACAGGCCAAGTTCAATGGGCTTTACAAGTTGATTTCTATAGACTTTATTTCTACAAACTCTGCAAGCAGGTTCATTTCTACAAGTTTAAACACTTCTGCAGGTGAGTTCAATCAAAAGAATCAATTTCCAACACTTCGTCATTTTTGGGATTGGTTCAGCACCTTTGTTCAATAAAAAATGTCCATCTGCAAGCATCTAAGCAAAAGAGGCTTGAACCATTGAACCACTTTGGTTCAAAGGTTCAACGGGTTCAAGGTTCAACAGGTTCAAAGGCGGGTTCTATCAAACAATTCAATGCTTTGGTTTACTCAGTTGGTTCATCCGCTTGGTTCAACACTTTGGTTCATCCACTCAAATCATCACTTTGGTTCAATCAAATGGTTCTTCATTTGGTTCAAACACTTCTCTTGAACCATTTAACCAAAGCTTGGTTCAATGGTTAGTTCAATGCTTCAGTTCATTCAATTGAACCATCAGCTTGAACCATTTGGTTCAAAGCTTGGTTCATCGGCTTGGTTCAATGTTTGGTTCAACCATGCGGTTCAATGCTTTGGTTCATTCACTTGGTTCAATCAAACAGTTCAACAGTTGGTTCATCGGCTTGGTTCAAAGGAGCGGTTCAAAGCAAAAGTTCAAGAGAGCTTCTCGAAGGACAAGTGCCCTTGCGGAGGGCACTTGGTTGACAAAAGTACCCTTCGGAAGGGTCATTTTCAAAGAAGGCTGCAAAGGTAATTCTTTCAAATTTTTGTTTAAGGAATTCAAAAAAGACTAAGGCAAGAAGTAATTCCTTTAGACTTTTTGTATGAAGGAATTCCTTTAGACAAAAAGTTTGAAGGAATTCAAGAAAGCAACTGTAGGCAGAAAGCCTGAAGAAATTTCCAAAGAAGCAAAGACAAGTGATCGAAACAATTTCATGGACTTTTTGTCCAGGAGAAAATTCCCATAGAGAAAGCCCAGGGAAAATGCTCGCGGAGAAAGCTCAGGGAAAATGCCCATGGAGAAATCCCGAGGAAAATGCTCAGGGAGACAGTCCATAGGAAAGCCATGAGAGACTGCCAAAGATAAAAGGCCGTCAAAGGACCTCGAAGGGTAAGTGCCCTTACAGGGGACTCTCAGCTACCAAATAAGAAGGACACTTCCTCAAAGCTGAAGGTCACCTTCCCTTCAGGAAGATGTAAAACAAGAAGCTCGAAGGCCATTCGAAGACCGCCCGAAGGGCAGATACCTTTGTGGTGGGCTCTTCTCGACCCAAAGCAGATCATTTCTTAAGGCTTGAAAGGCAGGTTCTTTCCAATAAAGTGAAAAATATAAAAGCTAAAGAAGGACCAAGGGGTGGCACACCCGAAGACATCAAATTCAAGAACAGTAAACTAGCCATTGAAAATGTAGTGACGGGTGCGCGAACGTCAATTTCAAAGCTCATAAAATAACCGTTGATCCTTGTAATCTACAGTCCTGAATGCATTCATAGGCTTTAACGCCAAGACCAACAAGAAGTGACTAAGGAACAGAATAACAAATTGAATCCAGGACCCAATTCAATTAACCAAAAAAGAAGGAATGATGAAGAAAGATTAGATCGCCAGGTGGACATCGAAAGATGCAAACTTTCAATAGCGTGACTTGTTTCTCTACATTGAGAAAAGCAAATGGGTAAATGCCCCTAAGTTCTAGCCTATCTTCTTAATAGATTTCAATGCAACATGATGTGTTACTATTCTCGAGTCCTTCTTGAAGAGGCTATATAAGGGACTCTCTTTCATTGTAAACATATCTCTTTTTTTTTGACAATCAGAATGAAACTCTGCCCAAATTGAAAGGCATTATTGAGACTTTGAGCTCAAATTGTTGATCATATTTTGTTATTGGAATAAGAAATCAAGTGACTTTTTAGACTTTGTGCTGTGATATCTTTGTTGTTGGGGAAACTGTTCTTATGTCTTTTTCCTTAATATATTTTATGTTCCTTTAATTCAACAAGCAGGATTAGTGAAATTAGTCAGGAAGGTGTCCTGAAGAGTCAACTTTGGAGAGACTTTGTGCCCCCATAATTTCCTTTAGTGTGTTTTATTTTCATTTATGTGTAAAGGACTTTGGGATGACTTTATGCCCTCATTGTCCTTCGTATCTTACTCTTGAGCAATTCAGGTGGAGACTTTGTGCTACATCTCGATTTGTTGGTTACTACGTCCTTGGTTACATTTTGCTGTTACTACCAAGAGTACTCTTGTGGTTGGCTAAATAGTACTTCTAAAAGAAGAGGAGTGTTGTCTGTCATTTCCCTTGAGTTTTTCCTTTGATCTACACGCATCATCTCTGAAAAAAGAGAGATGGATGGTTTGTCCTACCCTTGAGTATTATTTTTTGTTTATATATATATATATATATATATATATATATATATATATATAGCATATCCATAGGGAACCTCCCCTTGATGAGACGAGAGATCAGTCCCCTTTTGATGTGGTAAACCTACGCATTTGGATGACTAATCTTCTTACTTTGGTTGATCAGACCTATTTTTTTTATCAGTACTCTGATCGACAAAATATTCAACCAACAATATCGACACTTAAATTTGGTATTAGACACTTGATAATGTCATTTTTAACCAAGCCTTGGTATACATGACTGATTCATTCTCATAGTCTCTCTTATCCATTCATTTATCTATGGGCACAACCTACCCAATTTACCATTATTCATACACAAAATTTCCCTAGTCTCTACCTAAACAATTTATTAGCTTACATAAATTGTCTCCTAATCTTAGATCAGTATTTTCTATATTTTATAAGGTTTTAAACATTGTTAGATGAACCTGATTACCAAAGACATCTACTTTAGCTAAACTCATCCACTTACCCATTAATGTTATTTTCCCAAATTAAAATCAATTACTTTGGGTTGAACTACACATTTTTCATGTCATTTTGAAGGGAAGTTACCCAAAAAGTTAGATCTATAATCATCTAAATCCTAAGCCTATTATTATCTAGAAAACATCTTTCTTTGTACTAGCATACTAAGGAATACATCTCCACATCCTTGAGTCATTATGCCATTGCTCCAAGCCAAGTCTAAATACCATTATAAGGTCAAATTAAAAGGTTGTCAAGTATTAAAATCCACACACAAGATTACACATCATGCAAGTATCACATTGATTGCACACACATATATAGATGGGATAAATATGTGTATATTTATCCGTATTTGGAGTGTTGGAATGCAAACAGCAATTTTAAACTCAGTAGAAGGTCATTAAGGTTATATCAACCCATCATTTCTAACCCATTTTTAATATTGAAGCAATTTTTGAAAGTGGATATAAGGTGATGTAGGAACATCTGAGTGCACGCATAATCCTACATCAACCAAAAATATGTTAGATTAGGAAAATAGACTAAGTGTAGCATTACACAAATTCTTATTGTGAATAGGATTTACTCTTTATTTTATGTACGTATTGTGTTATGGATTTGCTATTGTGTTATTTTTCATATCTTACAAGCACACATATATTATTATGTTTTTGGTTATTTTTTATGTTCTAAATAATAATGTTGTTGTGTGACTTTTTTGGAGTTTTTGGGAGTTTGTGAGGACCTATGTAAGAAGGTTTATTTTATTTTTCACATGCAAAACCATGTGGACATTTATGAATAATTTTAGAGGTTTTTCAATACTTTTAAGCATATGAGTTTCATTTTGGGTCACCACACTCTATATATTGTGTGCATGCGTAAAGGGAGCTAGTGCATTTCAATAGTTTTTTGGAGGAGTTACTTTTCACCATACAAGCATTGTTTTAACTTGTGGTAAGTTTAGTGATTGAAATTATCTTCAAAATTTAGTATAGTATTCATGTCATTAATTCATAGTCATTTAGAAATCCTATGTTAATTTGTGGTAAAATGATGCTAAGAATTGATAGAAGGGGCCATAATGTATTATGGTGCATAAAATGGTGGTGTGATGTAGTATTTTATCTTGTGATGTATTAGCTTTGGGACTTGTGTTAATTTAATCTTTGTTACTAGGTTGTAAATCATTAATGTAATTTGGGTGGATTTTGTATTTATATAAACACATCCCTTGGTTGTGATAAGATATTTTATTATAGATTATAGACATTATAAGTTGTGGTTAAAAGGAGTTTTATTAAGATATTTGGCTGTAGATCTGAGAAAGGACTATTAATTTTGAGTCCTTTGATATCACATCAGTGTGTTGCGCAAGTGTTTATAAACCTACATGAAATTGCAAGGCCGAGTGTAAGATTTTTTTGTTGGAGATTAGTTTGTATGTGTATGTGCTATAAACCAGATTTAGATATATGTGAAAACTCTATTTGAACTAATAAAATATGTTGTATGAAATTTTACTGCATGATTATGGGTTACATGGTATAAGGCATACCTTAATTGGGACCCATTAATATGGATACATCATAGATTTTTTGAATGGAGGAAGATAAATATAATCTTACTCATAGTCTGAACCTCTAATATTGCACATAATACTTATCTACATGTAAGCAATGTGATCAAGAAATCCAAGAAGGGTGGTTAGATCATATGTTAGCTTCATAATGAAAATCAATCAAAATGAAAAATAAACACACTAACATGCAAAACGCTATCTTTCATAGATAAAAGGGAGGAGCATGGTGAAGAAACACAAATGAAAAAATCACAACTAAAAATGGAAAGAACTTACACAATTCCTTAAATGCTCCAAGAGGTTTCTTTATTTGGCTTGCTCAGATTGTGTTCAAGAAGTCTTCATCAATGGGGCTTGGCTATCTCCATCTCCTATTGGCACCATGGTTGGCTTGGATTTGGATTTGATAAGGTTTGAAATGGCTTGGTTTGGCTTAATTTTGGCATTATAACACTATGTGTTTGCTTCATGCCCTAAATTCTACATTATAACATTACTCTATCCAAGCTCTCTAAATGGAGAGGCAAATGCTTGAGTTTATAGGTTTTGAAATCAACTTAAAATGAGTTAAATCCTAACCTAGATTTGCTTAATTAACCCTAGTAGAGTTAAAAGGTGTCCAAAGCTCATGATTAGCATGGAATAGGTGTGATTTGATGTATTTTGGATTTTGGATGACTCACAAAAGCTAACGATTACTTCCTAAGTTATTCTTTGATTTTGAATTTTTGTTTTTAATAATTCATTTAGTTGCTCAAATATGAATTCAATTAGGATTTGATTAAGATTTACATGTTAATTAATCCCTTTTAGGCTTTTGAATATTTTCCAAGTTTTGATTTTAATTTATTTGGGCATTTGCTCTATTTAATTGATGTTTGGGCCAAATTGATTTAATTGCATGTTATTAAGCCAAACTTGAGATATTTAAAAATTCTTAGGATAGATGTTCAATGGTTGGTAAGAATTGATCTAAATCTACGTATGAAGCCATTGGTAGCCAATTTTAGGTGTCTACAATTTGCCCCTGATTGAGAAGGTGTTGCATGCTGTAAGCATAATAACATATTTTCAAAGAATAAAAATGTTCTTTGCAATTATAACTTCAACGACAATGGATAAATTATAGGGTACCCCCTAGAGGGAGCGATTGGAAAAAAGGGTTGGAAAAAAGTCTTTCAAAATAAGGAAATGAGTGGACTAAAATGAATGATAACATAATGATTTGCCCAAGGTTGGGTAGAATCATTGAGAATGCAAGTGGGATAATGTACAATGGTTTGCCCAAAGGCAGTTATAAGCATTGTACCTTTATAGTGGAAAATATGATATGATAACATAATGATTTTCCCAAAGGTGATTATAATCATTGATAATACACGTGGGATGGTATACAATGATTTTTCCATAGGTGGTTATAATCATCAATATCCTGATTATGGAAAACAAGCCCCTATTGAATGGAAAAAAGTGAATGATTTGCCCAAAGGTAGTTATAATCATTGAGACTACAAATGGGATGATGTATAATGGTTTATCTAAAGGTGGTTATAAGTATTAGACCCTAATAGTGGTAAACATGCTAGGAAATGATGATGATAAAGATGATGACAAATTGAACCAAAGGATAAAGATGAATTAGGCAACCTACTAGTAGGAAGATGTTCATTTGAACTGGCAAGGAGGATAATTATTTCATTATTTAATTAATCTATTTGGGATATGATGTGGATAAGGTTGGGATTGTTGTTGAAGTTGGTGCTGAGGAGATATCAATACTACATTATTATGTAGACTTCTCAAAGCTGATTTTTGATGTAGCATGTGACGGTAAGCATCATGATAGAATACCATGAGGACTTGACCAAAATATGCATAAGGACTAACTCCTGATATACAATACTCAATGGAAAAGAATGCACTAATGATAAAAACCATGATGATAATATTGACATATGAATATGGATGGATTCAAGAATAAGTACGTAAGGAATCACCCAATGAACACACATAGACTTGAATCAAGGTAACAATACTTAAATCAAATAAATAGGCACACAAAAAAAAATTGAACAAATGACAGTTAGTCACAATGTTAGTATAAACAATGTGACAAAAACAAGATGGTAAATATTACCCCTAGAAAATAGGGGACAAATTAACAAAAAAATAAGATGGGGGAATAGAAGAAAAGGGGGTGGATGAGTTATCTCCATATGTACTAAGTGGGCATTGCCTACATAGTTCCATGGACATAATATCGAAAAAAAACTTTAGGTCAAATGTAGTTCTCCCAAGCAATGGGATAGAAGAAATATGATGAGAAAACATGAAGGATGTGATAGAAGAATATGGGATTGAGCTTGCAAAATAGTGAGAGCATGGGATAAAAATGCCAAAAGGGATGGGGAAACTAAATGACAAGTGATTTATTGTGACATAGTGAGGATTCCTAGAATCCTTAATGCAAAGAAGTGGTCATTTTTTTTGGTTTTTCTAACTTGATTCTCAAATGTTTTTAAAATTTTGGAGTATCTCAACTTAATCAAGAATGATGAGATACTAAATAGTCTAAGATCATAAAATAGTGAGAGCATGAAAAACTTAAAAGGATGCTTATAAAATAAAAAGAGCATATTAGCAATGGGGGATTGAGATAACCTCAACAAGTATCGAGCACTACTCACATAGTCCTAAAATGGCCTCAAGTCACAATAGTTCCACCTTATAGGAGAGGAATCTAACTAGTATAGGAGCTAATTCAAACAAAATAGGCATAGTTAGCACAATACAACATAGGAAAGGATAGTTGGTATGTCAAGGCACAATAAACAAATATTTCCCCTAGTTTTCCTATAGGTGGTTATAACCAAGATACAATAGATTAGATCGATGATACTAATTTTATCATAGGCAGTTATAATTAGTAGCAAGATTGGTGAGACATTGATTTACCCATGTAGGTGGGTATAATTAAGCTCATATAAACAAACATGATTAGAATGAAATAATAAATGATGTAACTACCAAAAACTTTTGTCATACTAATCCAAAATACTACTTTTGTATGGAGTTCTTGAAACAACTATTGAAACTGATCTGATTCTTTGTGCTAAAAATGTGAAACCAATGGATGAACCAAGGTCAAATGGGATAGGTGGGGAGTGATCAAAACATGTTAAGTTGATAGAATAGAATGGTAGGATGGATAAGTGATAAGATGGTAGACTGATAGGATATTAGGATGCTGGAATGGTATAGTATATAGAAGAATATTGATAATATGGTACAACTTAAAATGGTCCTCATAGATAATACACCAAGTCACTCAAACATAGTACCACTTGAGGTGTATAATGTTCATAGGCTCATTAAGTTTGTCTTTATTTGGTGTGGTGAGCCTATATGCTCTAGTGCCATAGTTTGTAATAATGATGAAGGGACCTACCCAGTTGGGTTTTGTTGGCTAACAGATTTGTCCTTATCTAAAAATGTTTTATTTTTACTCAATACCCTTCTTTCAAGAACAAATAAGTTAAACAACAAATGGATGAACTATAAAGAATAGTTATCCTCTGAATTAAGGTACAGCTCCCTTTAAGATTTTCAATGATTTCAAATTATTCTAAATATCATGATACACTTTTAACCAGAAAGTGCTTAAAGGTTAACTAACATCCATACATAATCATGCTATGAATGTGATATCCTTTTCTATAACAGTAGTGGATAATAGAATACGCAGATTCTATCTTTAATAACAATCATATTAGACAATTCATTGTATGTATCATTTATTGGTTCAACAATATATATATATATATATATATATATTGTTGAACCAATAAATGATACATACAATGAATTGTCTAATGAAAGAGTAATTACCATATGAAAGAAGATTTCACACAGAAAACACAATTTCAAATACTCAAACGCACAGATCTAAGTATGCAGAATTAATTCTCCTTTTCATTTACAAATGAAAAATGTTTTAGACAAACATCATATATATTGTAAACAACAACAGTTTAATTCTGAAATTTCTTATCTCCTTTTCTTCACTATTCTCCCTCCTCCCCATTTTTAACAACTCAAATATATATATATATATATATATATATATATATATATATATATATATATATATATATATATATATATATATATATATATATATATATTTGTCCTAATTAACCAATATTTCAAACTAAACCAGAGTTAAAGTAACTCTGACCCATATGATATTTATTTTTTAAAAATTCAAATAAAGATCAAGTTTTAAACAGAAAACCAACTGCATAACTAAATAAAAGAAACTGTGTAAGATCATGGCTGAAGTGACAGATTAGAATTTCTAGATTTATTGTGTTCAGTTGGGTAGGCATGTTGAGCTTTCCACTCTTGAAATGCTGTAACAAACTCCTAGATTTTTAAGAGATTGGGAATACTTATGTGTTTTACCCTTGCTTTCTAGATGTTTTCTTGCCTCCAAATTTTCTCCATCTTCTCCGCATGCTCTGAGAGTGTGTCAATGTCATGACAAAGAAGTGACTCTACCTTTGAAATCTGAGAGAAATTTTATGTTAATAAGTTGTCACTTTATTTAATGATACTGATCTTTTCCTTGAAGGATTGAATCATAGTATTGATCTCCTTTTCTATTTTCCATCATCCTTTATGTATTTTACATCAATACATTGTAGATCATGTTGTAATGATTGAGTGAATTCAGTAATTTCTTTGATCATTTTTGTGATTTTAATTCATCCTTGTCAGGATACTAAATTCCTTCATTCTATGTTTTTCTTATTTACATACAGTACATCTTCATCCAGACCTATTAAATTCTTTTCTGACAAAAACTTTGTTATTCCATACTTTTGTACCTCATCAATTTGGTTCATAACACTCATCCATTTACCTTCATCTTTTATCCATAGAGCATTTTATGTCTTCAAATATTCAATACTAATTATGGTTAGATCATATACATTCTTCAGTTTATGAATGTATTCTATACCTTTCTTGATGATGCCATCTAACTAATCATCAAATACCCTGGTGACCATTTTGCTTCTATGTATCTGATTCAACATATTTTGATTAACAAGTGATTTTGGATTGAAAGACAGGGGTAGTTGGGTAATAGGTTGTTGATCTGGATTATGAATGGCATCAATGTATTCTACCATTGACCACAAGGTCTACTTCAAATCCCTTTTGTTTTTTTCATCAATTCAGGTTCAGCTAACTATCCTTTTGGTGGATGTTTCAAGGTGATGTACATCTATGGCACGTGATGTAATCCCAAGATCTATCTTTTCATTTGTAAAATCTTGAATTATAGGATCTTGAACTTCTTCATTAGTTCTTGGCCAAGTTATTTCTGTACTCCAGTTCCCTATGTTAGAGTCGACATCTACCTTAGATGTTTTTAATTTCTTAGATTTAGGAGTTTTTCCTAAACATTTGCTTACCATGTCTTCCAATGGCAAAGAAAATGGGACTAATTTTTTCTTGTTACTGATTAAGCTTTTCAGCCATTTGGGTGCAGAAGCTGAGACTTCTATATCAAGATTTGATTGATCAAAAGGCATATTTAAATAATCATCAGATTAGCAGAATCAGACGTAATCTCTATTTTTTGTTTTAAACTAACCTCCTCTACCATTGGTGAATCATATTTTTTATCACCTATTGCTTCTTCTAAATCCTCTTCAGAATTAAAATCTACAACTATTTTTTTAGGAATCTGACTCTTTCTCTTGCTTTTCATCCTTGATCTGGTGGCATGAGGAGGCAGAACAGTTGTAAGGGCCTTCTTGGATTCTTTGATGACAGGATTCCTTCCAATTTTTGACTTAGAAGTACCTACATCATAGATAGAAATAAGTTGGTTAGAGGAGTTTATTAGGGCTGGTGATTCAACTATTAATGTACATTGTTGAGGAACTTTAATTTGAGCTCCCCCTAGTTTTTGTTCCCTCAACCATTTCTCGATTCTCCTTATCACCAGGAGGGTCTTAACCTTAATCCTATCTTCTTCATTTTTATTCTAGTCAATTTCTGGAATAAGTGATTGTTTTATCTATTCAAATTATGGATCAGTCACATATTCTTCATTATCAAAAATATCTATATTTAAATTAAGGGTAATTATTTGTCCTAGGTAGAACCTAGACCACAATCTTCTTCTGACCTTGAATTCATCTAAACAATCCTCCTAATAATCCTTCAATTAGGGAATATGTGAAAATTCTATTTCAAAATCCAAGTTATCCCTAGCAAAACCTTTGTTTTTAAATTGGGATTTGGCCATGAAGCACTGAAAATTGATTTTTTTAAAATCCACTTCCAAATTCAAAGCATTAGATATTGATTGACATGAATAACATCCAAGTTCAATAGGAAAAAATATACCAAGTTTATTTTTCATTAGGAATTTTTTATCCACATGTGCTAATTGTCTACAGACTTCTATCAACACAAAATGGTCAAAAACACACTTAGGTAACCTCAAAGGTTCATTGTCAAAACCCCCAACTCTGATATAAGTTAACTTGGAAAAGTGAATAACTAAACTACCATAAATCTTGATCAACTGCATAGCCTCATCAGACATCCTCTTATTGATGTTGTTTGCTAATTCATAAGTTATTTTTCTAGTAAAAACATCATTAACCCTCCCGTAATTCTCATAGCAATTATGCATTTGTAATCGTGGGTAATAGTCATAAATTTTGTTGTACTCAACCAAGGGCATATGAGGTAGCCCTATCCATTATCTTGTAGACGATAGGCAATAGAAGAGGTATGAGGACATGTAAAAATCTTTATTCCCCAAATAATTACTTAGACCTAGATGCAAACATTTAGCTATAATTTTTGCCCAGTCCACATATTGCTCTCCTTGGAGGATCACCTATATGAAAAAGTACATCTAGTCTTCCCAATATTATGTCTAAGCATTTCCCTTTAGCCATGTAGTAACACCAAAATATCTTGTACTTCCAAAATCATGTGATTTCTTGTCAATAGTCTAGGTAGTCTTGAACCCCCTTTTTGGAACTTTAATAACCAATTCCTTACGATCAGGCTCTTGTAAATTGCTTTTTTCAGTGAAAAAAACCATAAGAAGAGGTGATATTAAGGTTAGAATATAGTTCTTTGGGTGGAATTCTCATCACAAATATTAGGGTTTGTCTATTGATATGAAGTAAGCCATTACCATCTATAGTTATGATGCACCTATTTTGAGGTTCATATCTATTCATGCATTCTAGAACTAATTTAGGGCATTGTATAACTATGGGAAAGGTTACAGCTTCGACCAAACCATTTTATACTATCTTTTACATCATAGGATTTGACACAAGATTTCTAGCTCTCTCCTTAAAATCTTCTAATTCATATTGGACCAGAGAGGTGTTGCCAATTTTAGGAAGATAACAAATGAGACCAAGACCATGCTCATAACCAAGACATGTAGATTTCATGGCTACATGTTGGAGGATATAATGCCAGAAACTCAAAAGGATTCTTCTTTCCAACCAAGTAATGGAAATAGCTTATAGTAAGAGTAGAACTCACCTTAAATGTATCTAAAATCACTATGAATTTGAGCAATAAAAATCTTATACCACATGTGTTTTTCTTCTTTGTATTGCCTAGTATGTTTGTTTACTAAATTTGACTTGTTCTCTCTTGATACAGACATTAACCAGGTCAAATAATTAAACCAAAATAATACGTGCTAAAAATTCTTGATAAGACGTGAAATTTGACATATGCATTAATGTAAAGCATTTTTTACGTGTGATTTTGATGAGTAATGATTATCTATAACCTCACAAAATTTAAAACTTTCTACTTTATAATGAGTTTCAGATATATTCTCCTCTAAATCTCCTGTTAATTTTGGGTCAAAGAAAGCCTCAGGGCGAGATGAGAGTATAGTCACTGAACCATTGAACCATTGAACTTTTGAAATGTGGTTCAATTTCGAGGTTCAAAGATATGAGATGAACTACACAGGCTGACCAAGAGTCACATGATTTTCAAGAAACTTTAAATTTTGAAAAAGTGAACCATTGAACCGTTGAATCATTGAACTCTTGAACTCTGCTATGAGATTCAAGTGGTAGGTTCAATGATACATTAATTTATACAAGGGAACTAAGTGAACATGACTCCTTACAAAACATTAGGTATTTGAACTATTGAACCATTGAACTTTGAAAAAGGGTTCAAGTTCAACCGAAAGGTTCAAAGACATAATTGAAAAATACAAAGGGACAAATAGTTCACTTTGAGAAACATTGAGTCATTGAACCTATTAAACCATTGAAATTTTGAACTTCAAGAATGGTTCAAGTTCAAAGGTTCAATTCTTTAAAAAAAATAGACATAAAATATGATAGGCAGGTGAACTTTGAAAATAAAGAGTCGACTTAATAAACAAAGATATGACCAATAAAAGGAAAATGATAAGTTGACCCTTGCTTAAGGACATTCATGAAAAATTGAATAAGGGTGACTCAAAAGGAAACATTGGCTCTAACTGGGGACTTCAATTCATGGCAAAATGTAGAGAACTTAGAAATTCTAGTTATGCATAAATTGAGACATAGAGATAGAAGAAAAGAAGCAAGATAAACCAAAACTAGGAAAAGAAAATACAATACGTGACAACAAGGGAAAGGCTATGTACAAAATAGGAGACACCTATTTCATAGTCGATACAACTTAAGATTATGTCCATTATAAGATAGGGGTAAAATAGCTCTATCCAGATATTCCAATTTAAAATAATTAGGACCAAGAATTTGATGAATTTTGAAAGGCCGTTTCCAAAGTGAATCAAATTTACCATGTGCTCCTTTAGGTTATCTCCTTCTATCCCATAGCAATACTTCATCTCCTTCCATGAAATTTCTAGGTCTAATTTTTTGATCAAAAATCTTTTTAACCCTGGCTTGATGAGCAATAATCTGACCAACCAGTTCATTCCTCTCCTCCTCAATCTAAGTTAAGTACGTAACTCTTTTCTCTAAAGAATCTTGAAAGTATTGATCTTCAATAATAGTTTGTAATTTAGTCACAGATAATTTTAGAGGTAATGATAAATGTGCTCCTATCCCATAAACCAGTTCAAAAGGTGCCATTCCTATTTCTCTTTTTGGGTTTACCCTGTCAGCCCAGAGTGCTTCGTAAAGTTTCTTATGCCAATCTTTGGGATTATCACTAACCAATTTCTTCATGATGGCTATCAGATTTTTATTACTAGACTCCGCTTGTCCATTCCCTTGAGGGTAATAATATGATGAGTGAGAAAGAGAGATATTATGCTCATATCAGAATGAAATAAGTTCCATTGAAGAAAAAATGGTAGTGTTATCTGCCACAAGCTTCTAAGGAACACCAAAATGTACTAGTATATTTTCTTTGAGAAAATTACATACCACTTCTGAAGTGGTTCTCTTCACAGGGGCTACTTCAACCCATTTCATAAAATAGTTTGTTGCTACTAAAATGTGTGGATTTCCATCACTTGAAGGAGGTGAAAGAGGCCCAATGAAGTCTAATCCCCATTATTTGAAAGCTTCTTCAATAAAAACATGCCTTAGTGGCAATGTCTCAAGTTGTGGTCTTCCTGAAAACATTTTGCATTTTTCATAGTTAGCCACCCATTTATATGCATCTTTAAACATACCTGGCCAATAATAACAAATTTTAAGGATTTTGAATGATGTGATCGAAGAAAAGAAATGTCTACCACAGGCTTCATTATGAAAAACTTCTAACAGTTTGTATTGTTGTTCCTTATCTACACACCTCAAAAAGGTTCCATCTAGTCCCTTTTTGTATAGGACATTGCCTCAAATGACATATTTTGTTATTTTGAACCTCAGATTCTTTTTCTCCTTCACGGATAAGTAACTAGGATGATCTCCATAAGTAAGATAGTGTGCCATAGTTAGGAACCATGGATCTTATAAGCTCACCAATAGGACATTAGGAAGTTTTTCTTCTTCCTTACTTCTGGCTATCAATTTGCACAAACCTTGACCTCTAACAAATTTGGTTATCCTAATCTCTAGATTGTATTCTTGAATTTTAGCAACCTATGTTGCTCTATTATTCACCCCAACATCTTGTTGATTCAGAATGTTTTTCACAGCCGAACTAGGAACAAATACAACTGAATGAGAATGAAGTATATAATATCTAAATTGTTTAATAGCCTTTACTACAACAAAAGTTTATTTCTCAGCCAAAGAATACTTAAGTTCATGTTTCTTGAGAGGAACACTCATAAAGGTTATTGGGGCTTCTACATTTAATTCATTTTTTGTAACAAGATACCAGACATGGTATGTTTTGAAGAATAATAGTAAATAACAAAATATTTTTGGAAATTAGGATTTACCGAAGTAGGTGTTTGTGCAATCACCTCTTTAATATCTTCAAATGCTTTCTTAACAGCTTCATTCCATCTGAATGCTTATTTTTCACTCATCATCCCTACAATATGTTTTTGTAATCTTAGCAAAATCAGGAATGAACCTTCTAAGAAAATTAATATGGCCAAAGAAAGACTTAACTCTAGTCATATTAGAAGGAAGACTTAGTTGTTGTATTACTCTCACTCTTTCTGGGTCAATCTTGATTCCATCCTTTGAAACTAGGTATCTCAATAACTTCCATTTTGTAACACAAAAATTTGACTTCTTAGGGTTAAGAAATATCCCATGACTCTGACACCTTTGTAAAATGATCTCCAAATCCTTCAGATGATCCTCCCTTTTTCTAGAGAAAATAGTCAAATCATCAAGATAAATGACAATAATTATATATTTCATATCTTTAAAGGATGAATCCATCACCCGTTAAAAAGTTACACCAATGTTAATCAAACCAAAGGGCATATGGTTATAATCAAAGGTTCCTCAACATGTAGTGAAAGTAGTTTTATGTTGGTCAATTACAACCATAATTATCTGGTTATAACCTGAGAACCCATCTAGCATAGACATCATTTTATCAGAGGATTCACCAAGGTCCAAATAATGAGGATGCATGAGTCATGGTTACACGAGATGAAGCAAGTGAATACCAACAAATGCTAAAGTAAATGAAATCAAATAAGAGACAATTGCATAGACAATTTGGAGAAAAGCCAATATTCCATTAACATAAGATGGCCAAAGTGAAGAATACATATAGGAGAGCACGTAAGTAACTCCACAAAAGGTGGTCAAGGCACCCCAAGAATAGACTATAACTCCTCCATGAAAGGTGGTGACAAGGTGCTAAGAATAGAGAAGTAACTCCCATACCCAGAATAGCTGGTCAAAGGAGTTACTTATGACATTCTTATGACACCTATGACACATCTATGACACACATATCCACATAAGCTAGCCTATCCCATGAATGTAGGAAAACTCCATGTATGCACAAATATATAATTTCTCTAATTAAATAATAGGAAAAAATAAAAACCTACACTAACACCCCCATAAGCGCAGCTTAGGTGGGCAGTGTGGAAATATAAAATGGGTCCCAGAAACTAGGCCTAATGAGGTACCCATGTACAAATGCAATCTCCCATAAGATAGAGAAAAGGAGAAAACCCATAGGAAAAAACTCCCCCCCCAAAAGAGAGACAAAAGAAATGAAGAGGCTAGAAGGCCCCCCTTGAAGATGATGCTACTATAGATGTAGACCGCACCCAAGAAGAGCATATAGATGAATGAACTTGCTCTCGGTGAAAGGTTTGGTGAAGATGTCTGTAACCTACTATGAAGACTGACAAAAGATTAAGTCAATGACTTGAATATGAATAAGATCCAAAATGAAATGCATGTGAATCTCTATGTGCTTGGTCCACTGGTGCTGAACTAGATTCTTGCAAATCTAAATGGTACTCTGGTTGTCACAATAAATGATGGTGGGCTGCCTAATAGGAATGCCAAACTCAGAAAAAAAAAACCCTGAAGCCAAATAGCCTCAATAGCTACATTAACAACTCCCATGTACTCTGCCTCTGTGGATGATATAACAATACCATTCTGCTCTTGCTAGACCAACTGATAGGACCAAAACCTAGAGAGAAACTATAACCAGAAGTGGACTTGCGAGTCTATGAATCACCAGCCCAGTCTGAATCTATATATCCAACCAAGTCAACCTCTATGCCAAATTTTTAATGAATCTCGTATCTATGTGAACCCTGTATGTAATGCAAGATCCTCTTAGCTACTTTCCAATGCAGCTCATGAGGTTTTTTCATAAATATGGAGACAAGTCCTACTGTATATGATATGTTAGGCCTAGTGTGAGTCAAGTAGATGAGACTGCCAACAAGTTGTCAATACTGAGTGGCATCAACCAATGGTGAAGAAAAGTCAGCCTCAATCTTGACTCTTGATAGAAAGGGAGTCAGAGATGGCTTGCAATCAATAATATAAAACTAAGCCAATAAGTCAAGAGCATACTTAAGTTGTGTAAGAGAAATTCTTGAATCTGACTATGAGATCTCGATGCCAAGAAAGTAGTACAACAAACCCAAGTTTGTCATGTCAAATTTATTCTGGAAATATGCCTTCACCACTGCAATAGCTGATGAAGAACTCTCGGTGATCAAAAGGTCATCAACATAAAAAACTAGAATCAAGAGCGAGTCATCCTGCTACAAAAAGTAGACATTAGGATGAGAATGGCACCTAGTGAAACCCACTATGAGAAGGAAGGAATCCATCTTGGTGTACCATGCTTGAGGGGCTTGTTTGAGGCCATAGATAGAATTCCTAAGTCTGCATACTAAGGAAGAATCCTAAACAAATCTTGGCGGCTACTCCATGTAGATCTCCTCCTCTAGGTCTCTATGAAGAAAGGCACTCTTCACACCCATATGGTGCACATCCCAACCATGTGTTGTGGCAATAGCTAAGGTGAGTCAGATAGAAGTCATCTTTGCAATGGGTGCAAAGGTCTCTGAGTAGTCAATGCTTGCCACTTGTGAGAAACCCTTGGCAACCAATCGCGCCTTATACTTATCAACTAACCCATCTGCTACAAACTTGGTCTGATATATCCACCTAGATCGAACCATCTTCCTTCCCTTAGGAAGTGAAGTCAAATCCCAATTTTGATTTTTTATTAAGGAAGAATATTCTTCCTCCATAGCACTATCCCACTCAGGTACCCCCAATGCCTCTCGAAAAGTATGTGGATCTAAAACTAAAGCAAAGAAGGCATGTAGATCTCTCTAAAAATCCCCCCTAGTATGTCTATCATCTACAGGATCTCCTACCCAAGTGCCAGCACTCTCAAGTGTTTGTCTGGCTCAAATTGGCCTAGAAGTGGGCGAGTCAGGTGCTAAATCCTCATCCTCTGACTGATTAGAGGTGGATGACTCTACATCACTGTCCTCGCTATCTGAACTCAAAGAAGAAGAAGATGTCTCTGGCTCAAGAACCTATTATGGCTGATCTAAATCTGATGAGGAATCATCATGAAGAAGTAGATCCGATGAGGGAGAAGAAGTGCCAAGTGTTGAGTCTCTAGGACTCTCCTAAAAATGAACACTTCTCTCGATGAACAACTCATGAGTGACTAGATCTAGAAGGTGATACCCCTTAACACCATCTGGATATCTTACAAATATGTAAGGCTTAGACTAACATTCCATAGCTTTGCATTTCTTCTTCGGTATGTGGGCCATGGCTGGGGATCCAAAAACCCTAAGGTGATCAACATCAGGTTTCCTTTTATGCCAAGCTTCAAAGGGTGTTATCCCTTTTAAAGCTTTGTGAGGAACCCTATTTTGAATGTAGCAAGCACAATTGATGGCTTCAGCTCAATATTGTGGTGTTAAGGATTTGGAGTGAATCATACAGCTACCCATCCCTTTCAAGAACCTATTTTTGCATTCTACAACCCCATTTTGTGAAGGACTGTAAGTGACTGTGCGCTACAAATCAATCCCCTCTATGGTGCAAAATTGCTCAAACCTGTTGCTGACATACTCCCCTCCATTATTAGTTTGAAGAACCTTGATGGATTTCTCACATTGTTTCTCAACAAGAACCTTGAAGTCTAGAAAATTCTCAAACACTTCAGACTTTTGAGAAAATATATCCAAGTGTACCTAGAGAAATCATCAATGAAAGTGAGGATGTACTTGGCCCTTGTGAAAGATGGTTTGGGAAATGGTCCCGATACGTCACTGAGGACTAACTCCAAAGGTTGTGAAGCCCTCCAAGCTTTACCTTTGTCAAATTTTGCTTTGGGATGCTTCCCAAGGGAGCACCCCCCGCAAAGTCCTTTTGAGAATTGGACATGAGGCAAGCCAATGACCATGTCATGTTTGTAAAGTTGCTCAAGGTAGTGGTAGTTAAGGTGGCCAAACCGCTCATGCCATAATTTGCTAACTCCATCTAAATGAGTCAGCAATGCTATTGGAGAAGAATCAGGTGCAAAATGTGAGAAGGTGTATAACCTTGCTTGGCGATCTGCCCTACCCACTACCACTGTAGTATCACTATGCAACTCCTTGATAGCCACTAAATTTGGTGAAAACTCAACTCTCATGCCCCACCCAATGTGAGTGATTTGGTACACTGATAAGAGATTGGTTGAAAGAGAAGGAACACTTAGAACATTATTGAATGTTCCTCCTTCCATTTCAACTGACCCTCTCCCTACAATGGAAACTGATGTGTCATCACCCAAACTAATTGAACTCATGCTACAAGGCTCTAAAGATGAAAACTCAACTAGTGAAGAGCCCATGTGGTGAGAAGCACCCGAATCAATGAATCATGATGTTGTAGAAGCTGTAGTTGCTACAAGGGCCTTGCCCTTTTCTTTCTCCTTACCCTTGCCTTCTGCCTTGGTAGAATCTTGGGTAGATGAATTCTGCTTGATGGACTCAGGAACACCTATCTTGTGCTTCTCTAGAATATGAGTTAGGTGATCTATTTGTTTATTCATGCATTTGTGTTCATCATGCCTTGTCTTTTTACAATAGGCACACTTAACCTTCTCCTTCTTAGGTTTAGCATTGGAAGAGGAAGTCTCAGTGTTGTTTTTGGCAGGATTGTGGTTTTCTTTCTTCTTCTCCTTTGTTGAAGTCTTATCCTTACCATTTCTAGCTATCAAAGATTGGGGTTGAGTAGACTTCATTGTGCCCATTTGAATTAGCTTATCTTGCTCCCTAGTCAAGTCGGCAATGAATGAATCCAAAGAAGGCATTTTCCATGTAGTGCCAAGGGCACTTTTTGTGGCATGGAAAGTGGAGACAAAGACTAAATAGCTTGGACCTAACTTTGCGAGAATAAAAAGGATGAGTTGATCATCTTTCTTCTCTATCCTGCATTCTTTCAATTGCAATCTAAGGGCCTTAAACTTAGTGAAGAAGTCCTGTAGGGTGTCAAAGTTTCTAGGACTTAGACTTATGCGTTCATTTTCGAGTTCATGACCTCTCATCTTATCAAGCTTCCCAAATAAGGTTTCTAGGGTGTCCCATATGTCTTTGGGAGTCTTGGAGGTTTCTAAATAGAAGATAAGTTCTGGAGACATGGAAAAGCTCAGTAATCCATAGGCTTCATCACTATGATTGTACCACTTGACCTTTTCAGCATCAGTGTTGGGTTCTACTTCAGTACCCATGGTGATCCTATACAACCCTTTGCTTCTAAGAATGATTGACATTTTAACCTTCTATTCATGATAGTTGAAGGGTGTTAGGGGTTTAAGTTGAAAATAATCTATTTTAAGCTAAATTTAGGTGAAGTTGTGTTGATTGCAAGTTGTGAAATTATGCAAAAAGGAGAATGAAAGCAAAGATTAGCAAGTTGTGAAAATTATTCACACACCCCCCCCCCAAAATATTGAAGCCCCCACAAATATGCAAGTGCACGCTCAAAATATGTCGGGCTCAATCGAGAATGTGTCTTAGAGCAATCAGTGCAAGACTTAAGCAAATAGGACGTCGGGCTCAGCCGAAAATGCGTCCCAAGAGACCCAAATTTTAGGTACTTTATAAATTAGTGCATTTTTGATAAATAAGAAGCCTACACTATGCAAAATTAAATTACAAATACTTTTGTAAAAAATGGCACCCAAAATCGAGCTACCGTTTGCAAGATATTAAAGGTTCAATTTTCCCATAAACTAGTGTTTTTGCAAAAAAAACACTAAAGACATTTTTAAAATGTATGTTTTGAGAGTGAAAGTGGCCTTCCAACCACTCATTGGATTCAACACAGAATGAGGAATTCAAAGGAGGTTTGTGTGAGGGGGAATTGGCCTCTTGCCAACTCGTGCCTCACCCTTCGTCTTCGACAGGTGAAGATACAAGTTTTAAATGAAAACCCCCAAATTACCAAACTGTCTAAAAAACTAAATATTCAGTCAAATTGATTGATTTTTTTTACAAGTCAATTTTTAACTAAAAAAAATAAAGCAAAGACAGAATTGATGGTGCCAAGTGTCCAAGGGCCCACATGGGACGCCAAGCAAGGAAGGGCCACTAAAAAAAACACAGTCCAGATTTTGCTCAGAAAAAACAAAAGAAATGAATAGCATACCTACTAGACGCCGTACGGCCTGATGGCACCTTGCTGGAAGGACTATGGCATGGTAGAAGGATAACAACAAAAGGATCTGGCTGCGCCTAGACTGACTGCGCCTGGACTACTGCATGGAGTGTTGAAGGCATTGCTAAAGGTGTTGCTGACTAGAAGAGTTTCCAACGCCCTCACCAAAAAAACTAAACTTAGCAAGTAGCTCATAGTAGAGGTGGCACATAGGTTAGAGGTACGAATAAGCTTGTAACAAGGGTGGCCCCAATAGCTTGCAATAAAGTCAGCGCCCTACAGCTTGCAGCAAAGTCAGCCCCTCCAACGTCCAAGAAGCAAACCAGATTGCAGAGATCTTATCTTTTTCTTATAGAATGACCAAAAGAAAAGAAATTATTTTGCCTTTACTAAAGCCAAAACAGATCTAGACAAGATGTCTTGGCAAATTCTAACTCAGAAGTAATTTTTTGAACAAGTTTCTGTATGGATTTGCATGAGTTTTCAAAAAACTCTACCAAAATAATGGAGTTAAACAACAAAAAAAAACTACTAAGAAAGCAAAGTAAGAATTTCAAAATAGCATAACCAGACACACAATTACCGGAGTGGCTCTGATACCATATCAGAGTTGTTTCCATAATCTAGATAATGCGAATGCAATGGAGACGTGATCACACAAGATGAAGCAAGTGCACACCACATAGATGCTAAAGCAATTTGAGATTATACAAGAAGATAAATTGCACAAGACAAAATAGAGAAAACCAACATCTGATTAACATGAGATGGCCAAAGTGAGGAATACATATAGGAGAGTACGTAAGTAACTCCTCCATAAAAGGTGGACAAGGCACCCCAAGAATAGACTGTAACTCCTCCATGAAAAGTGGTGACAAGGTGCTAAGAATAGAGAAGTAACTCCCATCAAGGGAGTTACTTATGACATTCTTATGACACCTGTGACACATCTATGACACACACCACATAAGCTAGCCTATCCCACAAATGTAGGAAAACTCCATGTATGCATAAGAAATACAATTTCCATAATTAAAAAATAGGAAAAAATAAAAACCTACACTAATATAGTATTTAATGAATTGTGAGATGTTGTGAAGAATGAACATCCTATGTTACCCACAACATGAGATAAAATTGATATTTTTAATGTGTGATTCTAAAGCTTTAGCTTTAATAAAGTGTTATTGCACTAGATATACTTGCATTCATATTGAAAACTCTCCCATAGTTACACTATAACTTTATCTGATTTATATGATAAAAAATTCAAGCGTAAAAAGTTATATATACATATGTAGTTGTTTACTTTGTCATTAAAGGAAATGGGGATATATGAGAGTACATTTCTAAGTTGAATAACATTGCTACTGAACATACTAAGTCAAGGTTTGGTAAACTTAATGATGATCTCATTATAATGGTTGTATTGAAAGGGCTACCTGTGTCTTATAAAAACTTTTTATAAATGTTTTATGTCTCTGATAAGATCATAGGCATAAATTTTGATAAACTTGTTGGGTTTCTTATTCAACATGACATATCTCTACCCAAGAAATCTAATAAAACCAAGGAATCCCATGTTACAAAGTCCATATAGTGAAGTTTGGGGCTCATTTTTTTCTTGTAAAGAATTTTTTGAGCCCAACACATTGGTGTAGCTAGATAGATGCCATTGTTACTAGTCAGTGTGAAATTGGAGGATAAGGTAATGAAGTCATTAATAAATGTGGTATGTGAAAAATTTAAGATAAAGACCTCAAGATCAATATCTCTTGACATATTTTAGATTGATATATTTAAGATATTTGTACTAGTATACCAATTTATTCAAAAAGACATTAAAAGTAGTAGGATCATATATATGTGTGCATGGGTGGGGAGGCACATACATTCATAAACATATATATGTATACACAGATATATACACATATATATATGTATGTGTATATATGTATATGTACACATTAGACTAAAAAGGCCCAATAAACCCACAAATAAATTGATTCCTTTGTAGAAATAGAAACTATTTGAAAAAATACCTTGAAGAAATGGAATATCATATAAGTATCTCAATGCTCGCTTATAGACACAACCCTATCCACCCTTACATTTAAAACATATGTTTCTATCTCATTTATAAAACTATTAAACCTCTCTCATGATCTTTCTAGTCTACATTATGGTTATGGATGAAATTTCATTTGAAATTGGTTTAATCACAAGGGTGTGTAGTATAATTATCCCAAATTAAATACATGTGATTAGGGCTACAAAAAATAGGAAAACTAGGCCTAACCAATCTGAGTTTAGTTTTCCCTTTTTTCACTTTAAAAATTAGTGGAAACATTATCAATATATTAACCTCCAATTAGGGCTAATTGAGCCATATGAATGAAAATTATGATTGTCTCAAAGTGACATGATCATACTAATGGGTTAAAGAAACAAGACATGAAATTGGGTCTACTTGAGCCCTATCGATCCCATTAAAACCAATTACCAATCAATTTAACTCACTTATATCCAATTTTGTACCTAACTAAACCAATCAATTAATTAGGTCAATCAAGCATTAAATTGGGACTAATGGTTCCCTATAAACTAAAATTCAATGAATTAACATATTTTCAAACTCAGTTAGCCCTAGACTACTTGCATGATTT